>CM023104.1:0-252754 GCA_013103745.1 Gardenia jasminoides
TTTGAGCTGGTTCATGAAAAGTTATCAAGTTGGGAGTGACTTTCGAGAAAAGCTGGAGAGATCTTTTCGCGTTGGTTTTTGTCGAGAAATGCTGGATCTTTGATGATCCCGAGGTATGAACCTTCGGTCTTGTAGACTAGTTTTGCTGGTAAGTTATTTGGGACCGTAGTTAATATTGATAAAAAATGAAATCATCTGAAAGATGAAGTTAGTTCTTGAATCCTTCCAACCTAGTAGCTTAATTATAAGGGGTTCTAGGTAGCTAATTGAGGACCGACAGAATTGATTGTTATTTGTGAAATGGTTTTGATACTGCTTAGAAATTGTATTGCCGACAGAAATTGAGGAAAAATATATGCTATGTAATAAAACCCATACCGTAGATTCTTCAATGTTTGATTTGAACAAGTTGGGGAATGTTCTTCAAGTGGTTTTGCTTGAGAAAAAAATGTATATATTGTTCAAATTGTGAGCTGAGCAAGGAAATAGTACTAGATTTTGCAGCAAAAGTGTAGTTTTCATGAAACCCTGAAAGTGAAAAAGTGCTATTTGACCTAATTTGAAGGTTTTTTATTATATTTTTTGATTCAAAATCTAGATTTTGGATACAATGACTCGGTATAAAAAATACTGGGTTAAATGAAGTTTTGATCAGCTTAGCGTCTGTATTAACGAAAATTTATCAGATGTTTTCTTTTTAAAAGTGGTAAAGTGATTTTCCAAAATAATGTATTTGGAAATTGAGGCTGAGAAATCTAATACTTTGAGTGTTTTGAAAGCGTTATCATTTGAAACCAAAAGCGGAATGTGAACCTTATTAGTAAATGTTATCAAGAATCTATCGGTTGTTTTAAATTATTTTGAGAGTGCAAGACCTGACTTCTTGGTGGAAGTCCTAACCCTCTACCGTGAGTTTCTATATTGTTTCGCGTTTACGCGGCAAATGTTGCAACGTATTGAAATGGATTACATGCGAAATGGATTTTGAACCCTCCAACGTGGGATTGTGTACTTTATCGCCTTTACCCATTTGAGATAAAAGTTGATTGTGAAAGGACTTGAAGGATTGATTATGAAGTGTATTATAGTGATTGCATGTTTGAAGGTCGTGAAACTCGGAGATCCATAGGTGAACCGACCAGGTCAGTTAGGCTCAGGCCGAGGAGACAGGGTCGCAGCCATAGGTTATTTAAAATGTCACAAAGCACAAAGGACTGCACCGCTGATTTGATGCCTGAACTTGGTTTTGAACCACCATAAGACAAACAACCGTTGAAATGAAAAGTACTCCCGACTTGGCGACGATCTCATCCCCACGGAGAGCACTCATAAAGCTGAAGTGTTTTAAAGTGAAATGTCATAAAGTGAAGTGGTGAAAAGTGTTTGACAAGTAAGGGTCTCTGGGGGGTTTGGATGCGAAAGTAAGGAAAGCACTCTACATGGTATAGTGACAGTTGACTGAGTTGTCAACCAACGTTCGCGGGACGGGACAAGCTTAGAATTTGGCCCCTCGAGTCTCGTGATCCTGGCCACATTGTATTGTTAATTGATTTATCTGCTTATATATTTCAAGTATTCTGCAGTGATATTATTATGTTAAGTGGTATGTTTTGGGAACCGACGGGCTTTTTAGTCACCTTTCCATTTCAGAGCCTATATGAATTGAGCAACCGCGGTGGTGCCAACCTTGAGCTAGGGTTTATGTTTTGTTTTGTATTTTGAGAATTATGGATATTCCTTTTGGACTTTGTATAATGGAATCATGCACCGCGAATTGTATTTCCCGGATGTTATGTATCTTAAGACATTGTAAATTTCTTCTCAGATTGTATGGTGGTTTAGTTGTTAAGTATTATTGGAACAAAAGATAAAAGGAACTCGGGCGAGATAGGTAGTGCAAAATCACCACCCCTTTGGTCTGCCTGTGTGTTTCTCGGGTCGCTGCCAGCAGTCCACGCTATATGAAAGTAAATTATCGCAGCATGACAAATCACCAAATGCCGACATACACCGCTGTTTTTTCTCGCCTTTGACCTCCCAGAAAATCAATGCGGTCCCCACTCACCGCTTAAGATTCTAACATGTGGATGAGCTTTTCATTTGATCATCTTATAGTTGGATTGGTCATTTATAAATTGTGCATTCAAGCGGATTTTACTGGCACAAAAATCACGAGCGATGTATTAGGGTCTTCTTCGCTATGAGTCCAACTTAAATATTTTCGCTTTCATTTGGCTAGACTCTGGAGCGAGGAAATGAGGTGTGATTTGGGCGCCAAAGCACCTGGAAAGTGAAAAGCATTCGCTTTTGATGGTGAGTGTTCCAATGCTTGTATGTTTGTGCCGCACGTGACTGCTGGATTATCCGATCTTGACCCACGGATTACGCGCAAATTATTTGAAATCGCTGGTACGGAATTATTCCTGGCGGTACATTATGATCTGCATCTAGCATACTTTATCACACTCTAATTTTTTTGCTTTTGAACTTTATATCCTGATATCGTGATACCCGTGGATTCGCCCCTTGCTTATATAGATCTGCGAGTCGCTTTTGATGATATCCCACTTAATTAACTGGCTAGAAGCTTGTTTACCCGTGTTGTTACCCGTACTTACCTGTGTGATATCACGCGTCTACCTTGTTACACCGGACTCAGTGATTCGAGTTCGATCATCCGCCGCTATCGACCGAGCCGTGCTAGTGGCTTGGTCGGTAGACCACCCATGCCCTGGACTGCTTCTTGCTTTGCTACCGGTATTACCCCAGGTTGGTGTTCTGCCCCTACAGCCGAATCGGGGCGCACCCGTACGGGCCGGGATGAGCGGGTTCTATCACATCACTTGTACTTTGGTCGGACGGAAAGTGTCAACTGCATTCTGGGATCATTGCCAACCGCTCCTCAGACACCGGTATCCTTTATATTTAAAATGTTATTTAAGTATCCTTGTGCACCGACATCTCCAAAGTTATTAAAGCCGGATCACCTCGTGAGCACTCAAGTCCAATCGAGGGTCAGTAAAGGCATACAAGACCATCTTGCTGACGCTGCTACCGCGGATCTCTGCATTTATACTTGAAATCTAAATTTTATTGCAAATGTGTTATGTGATTGTTTATCAAAAATCTGTAGGTGCAAATATACACTGCTATTTTGCATGCCCTGCTCTTTTGAACATCACCTGGCTTTAGCTCAACTCTATTTTGCCTTTTTGTTTTCCTGCAATAGATTCTGTTTGAGCTGGGGATCGGAAAGTGACGCGGCAAGTAGTTCTTAAGTATTGTACTTTTGTTTCTATGGAGAACAAAATAGCAAACCCACATCATGGATAAGTTTAAAGGTTGATTTTATCCCAAATGCCCCGGTTACTTTTGGTTGAACGGTGGTATGAAACTTATGTATATGTTGGTTGACTTGAATTGGAGTTTTGTTTTGTAAGTTCGTGGAGTTGTTGCCTATATTAGCCATCTAGTCCCCATGTAGTCAAGGCAAAATACGATACCCCATAGCCTTCATTCTAGTATATTGCCACACTTCTCCTCGCCAGAGAATTCAATTCTGCCAGGGCCGCTTAAGTATGTGTTCAATAGCTTGTGCTGCTTCACTATCAGCCGCCTTTATGCACACAACATACGTCTGGCCAGCAATCAACACTTTTCTTTTGCTTGCTTCACTTGTGCTTTTTATTCTTGAACTGTAAACCTCTTCTAGATCATTGCTTACATAACCACTACTATAAATCATCATTTTGTTTTATTATCATCAAAATCAAGATCAACCTCAATAAACTCTCCTTTTTGATGATGACAAAACAAATGATGATTATAAAAGTACTCTTTAGTCAAAACATGAATTATTTATTCCTCAACATTTGTACGATCACCCATCCAAACCAATATAACTCATACTAGCTAGTAAAGTTCTCCTCAAGATAGGGCATCATTGATAATAACCAAAATCAACCAATTTATAACCAAATCAACCACCTCTAATAACCAAAATCAACCAATAGTTCATTAGCTTACTTTCCTCTTGTCATCAATAATAGAGAAACACAAGTCAAGTCAAAGTATATGAGCAAATACACACAAACAAGATGAAATCATAAGAACCAAATATACATCCATTGAAAAATAAAAAAAGTATCCAACAAAAGAAGTTAAAGATCCAGTCATGCTTAACAAATGAATTGAAGAGATCACCAATGTAAGGACAAATGACAAACGTGTTGATGATTTTACTATGAACAATTTATGCCAAGAGATGATCCTAAATGAGTAGTGCGATGAAACTAATGTGCAGTAGTCTCTAAATACTATATGGATTCTAGGCTTTTTTCATAGCTCAAAGTCATTATCCTCATTTCTTTCATCAAAGTCTTGTCTTTATGGCCCTTTCCTTGGAGGCGGAGCCGTTGGAGGCGGTTTACGAAGTCCCCGCCTTCGATGTCCTTTCATTCTCTTGTGTCAACAGTCATGGATGGACCTCGAGCTATTGAGCTCTTATGAGAAGATTACCTCATAAAAATTTTCTTGTCGCCAGGTCATGATCATGTGAAATCCATACACCAAGAAAGCAGCATATATTCATTTCCAAAGCAAAGGATTAGTGGTATGGAGGTGGACTCAGAGGATGTGGAAGGTCTTCTCATCTTGGATAGTGAGGTGATAGAGCAAAAAAGTAATATGGACATGTAAAGCTTAGGTCGGATTCTATAAGCTGACTTCTTTCCAAATCCATTCGGCCATTAAAAAAAATTTAATGTCAAAGGATTTTGTGAAAAAGAAGAGATCTTTTAGAGAAACACTGGGTGTAGATTGGAACCCAAAGTGTTTAAAAAATTCAGAGAAATTTTGCATAGGGCAAAGAACCATGCAATAAAACATGACAAATCTAAACTAATGCGGATAGCCATAAAGCAATAAAAAAAAGTTCTATGTCCCACGTAGCTTGAGCCAAAGGTTGAATCCATGGTAAACAAAATGAGTTCCAAGGGTTTTAGAACATCCAATTTGGCTCCTCGGAATGGCAGAAAAGAGTTGAAAATCTTAATTTCTCAACATATATGATTATGAGGTCTGGTTCCCTCATAACCCAAAAAAGCTTGTAATTTTCTTGACAATCTTTTCAATTTCAGTTTTCAAAATTGTACCAGAATCAAACAAACATCCATATAGTTGACACGACTCACCTCAATGGTGTGAATTACTCCTCTGTTGCAAAGAACTAATAATACTCCATTTTGGGATGTGGGTCCTAGGGAAAGTAAGAAAGCAGTGTCTATTTTTGAAACTCAAATTTTCAAGAATCCATAACAAGTTATATTGAAGAAAATTAGAAGCAATAATGATTAGTTAGCACAGGCCTTTTGACTATCAAATACAAGACCGGATCTCACTTTGATCAAAAAAAATTTTGGGATGCACCGGCAACGATTGAGGATTTAGTTGTCTTTTGTATGAAGTGGAAGAATCCAGCACTTGCCTTTGTTTTGTGCCGATCGACGCATGTAAAGGACCTACTAGCAAAGCTTCCTTCTCTCGGGCAGGCTCAGCCAATGGCGAACCACTGCAAACACGAGGCATTATCAAATATGCGTGGTATGATTGTGCGTGATGAGTGTAACTGCGAACTGAAAAATACTCACAGCTCAGGAAGTTGATTTGAAAAATTGGGGGGGTACTGGCACAGAACGGATTTCAAAATCCTGTTTGTTTTGGAATGCATTTTGATGTTAAGAAATGTTATGGGGAATGAGAAATCACTTGGTTGGATCGATTTTGTTGGAAAACACCAGATTTGCGAATTTGAGAAGCGGAGAAAAGAGGTAGTGTTCGCCCAAAGGGTTTAGATGAAATAAAGAAAATGAAAGAACAAAACCCCTTTATAAATGCCATTTTGGGTGTATTGATCTGCCAAACGGCAATCTTTTTCTCTCTGTTCGACACAAAGAAAAAAAAAATTGAAAATAAATATGTTAAGACTGACTATCGGACGGCCCATTCTTTCCGCATTGATTCAAAAACCAAAGGACACAAAAAAATTTTCAAAAGCTCTTTTTCTAAAGTCCAATTTTGTTCTCAAATACAAATATTAATTCAAAGGCTGCTTTTGTAAAATACTAGCCACTGGTTTTTTTGGAACAATTATAATTTGTACAAAATTCACTTCTTTGAACCACATCACTTAATGAAATAATACTTGACATCTATATGCTTTTGTCCTAGAATATTGTATGGGGTTTCTCAGTCGAATTTATCGACTAGTATTGTCACAAAATCACAAATTTCAAACAAAAGTCAAGCAGTATAAAGCTTTATTCATAAAAGTCGAAGTACAATAAAAGTAATCATGCAATATACTCACTTTTTCCATGTCAAATGGAACCGTGAGAGGCAAAAGAAATTACACCTGCTTCTTACTAAATTAAGATATTGGGGCAAGTAAGTACCGCTTATGCCTATCAATTTTACATCCGTAAAATTGGCATCCAAAAAAAACCAGCCAAGGTAATATTATTTGACTTAGATACTACATATCATAGTTCAAGATTTCATTCAAATATCTAAAAATATGCTTAACAACTAATCAGATGAGATTCTTTGGTAAGTATGATTGAAATCTAGCATGCAAGCAAACGGCAAAATAACATCCGGTTCACTTGTGGTTAGATAAAGTAAACTACCAATCATACTTCTATAATGCTTTTCATTCACTTTGTACCTTCTTCATCCATATTTAGTTGATGTGCACACGAGTGCCAACTTGCCTTTACTCCTTCCATCCCAAACCTTGAGAAGTTCTTGGTGTACTTGGTTTGATTAATGAAGGTGCCTCTCTTGTGTTTGGTGAATTTATAGTCTAAGTGAAGAAATTCATTTTTCTCGTCACACTTCATCTCAAATTCCTTTATTATATTTGAAAATTCCCCTTGCATAAACACTCATTTGTAAAAGCAAAATAATAATACACTGATCCCACATATATTTGAATAATTAGAAGATCATTCATACAAAATTTTTGTAAAAAAGAGGGTGTCAATCATCACCTCTTTAAACCATTTTCAAAAAAAAAAACAACTCAATGTTCATACCAAACTCTTGGATCTCTGTGAGTTTGAACCATATAAACTTTGAGAATTTGAAACGCGACGGCAATTTGAAAATTTTCAGTTTCAAAATCGGGATGTTGTTCAACATGAATGTGTGACGACCCCACCTTCCCTGCGCTAACTAAAGGTTTACGTGGACGCCTCTACCGCTGCCAAGTTCTCACACACTCTTCACTGTCAATGCAATGGCTCAAAACCCTCGGCAATACAATATGTAAGAGTACAATGTCTTAAAGATACATAACACCTACAAATACAATTCATAAATACATGATTCCATTATACAAAAGTCCACAAAAGGGTAATATCCATAATTCTCCAAAAAATACATAACAAAACATATGAAAGTTCTAATCTCAAGAGTTATAACTCCACTTGTTGCTCATTATCGCTAAGGAAAACAAATGGAAAAGCTAAAAAGCCCGTGAGTTCCCAAAAAACATGCAAGCCACTTAACACATAATATTATCACTTTGTAAGAATACTTGAAATATAAACGTGATAGAAAAGCAATTAACAATACAATGTAGGATACTCTGGCCCCGGGGCTAAATTCCACGGTAAACTTGTCCAGCAACCATCTAACTGTAGTTGACACCCGCCAACTGCCATTACTATTACCATGTAGAACTTCTTTACTTTTCTCCCATTCCTCCAAACCCCCCACCGCCCCATAAACACTTTTCACTTCACTTTAAAACATTTCACTTTTCTTGCAAACACTTCATTTAAAACACTTCACTTTATTGAAGATTTCCATTAGGGACAAGTCCATACGCCAAGTCTGCAGAGTACTTTTCATTTCACTTCACTGTTGTTTCATATTGAGACGGCTTCCACAAACCAAGTTCCGGATAAATCACGGTCTCCACAGCCACGCAGAGTCACTGTGCTTTGTGATATTTTAATAACCCTATGAGCTCTCCTTCTCCTCGCTCAGCCTTCTAGCCCCCACTACTGAAGTCGGTTGGTTCACCTATAGGTCTCAGGGAGATTTCCTGACCTTCCAAACACATGCAATCACTATAATACACTTTAAAACACTTTACAATCAATCACTTCAAGTCACTTTCACAATCACTTTTACTCAAAATGAGTAGGTGCGTATAAAGTACACACCATCCCCATCGGAGGGTTCAAAAGTCAATTTTCACATAACAATCACTTCAATACATTCATTTAAAACATTTGCATAAACACGGAAACAGCATAAACTCACCGGTAGGGTTCGCTTCCACGTATATGGTTCAAAGTCAACACTCCCTAAAAATACTTAAAACAAGCAATAAGATTCACTTCAATCTTTTCCATTTACTAATACAGCTCACATTCACTTTTAGTTTCAAATGATAACCTTTTCCAAAACTTATCTTAAGGAAAAGTATTCATTTCACACATAGCTCAATTTCCAAATAAATTCCCTTGGAAAATCACTTACCATTTTAAAAAGAAAACATCTCATCGATATACTCATTGCACCAAGTCATCTTTAATCAAAACTTCCATTTGAACCCAAAACATTTTATACTAAGTCATTGTATTCAAAATCCCTAGATTTTAGTCAAAATATAATAAAACCTTCGGTTAGTCAAATAACACTTTTTTCATTCGATTTACGAAAACTACACTTTTACTCTTTAAAATCCAAACACTCACTCACACACATATACACTCACAATTTGAACAATATACACATTTTTTTTCAAAAAGCAAAACCCCTCGAGAACATTCACAACATTCCAAAATCAAACATTGAAATCACCATGGTTTTGCCATAGCACATATTTTCCTCACTTTCCCAATCAACTGAAAACCCTAATTTCTAAACCATATCAAAACAAATTCACAAATAACAATCAATTCCTCAATCCTCAAGTCCGCTACCTAGAATCCACCTCAAGTCCGCTACCTAGGTTGGGAATCCTAAGAGCCCAACTTCATCTTTTCGATGATTTCATTTTATCAATATAACTACAGATCTACACTACTAACATTAATAAAGCTAGATCTACAAGATTTGAGGTTTATACCTCCGATCTGTCAAGATCCAACGATATCCGCAAAACCCAACAAGATCTCTCAAGCTTTTCTCCAAGAAAGTCACTCCCAAGCTTGATAACTCTCCAAGATCCTTGAGCCCACTCAAGATCTTCAAGATTTGTCGAAGATATCAACCACCAAGTGCAAGATCAAGCCCAAGATGTTCACCCAAGCTTTTCCTTCCTTTTTTCCTTTCCAAAATTGATCTCTCTCTCTCTCCTTTCCTTGGTTCGCTGAAGTGGAAGATGAAGATCAAGCCACAAAGTCATCATCAACTCTTCACAACTCAAGTTATTTGTAGGAAGAAAGAAAATGGAAGATCAACCCACTTACCTCTTGTTTCTCCAAGAACTTCAGCCCAAACCTCCTCTCTCTCCTCTTCCTCGGCTGCTAGGATGATGAAGATGATGGTGGTGTTGGTGGTTGAAGTTTCAAGAAGAAAGGATGAAGATTGGAAGAAAAGTTGAAGACAAACTCTCTTTCTCTCCTCTTTCTCTCGGCAGCAGCTCTCTCTCTCTCTCACTGGTTTGGCAGCTGAAAAATGAAGCTTGGTGTTGCAAGAAGTCATGTTTTAAAGCCACAAAAGTGCTTTTCCCTAATTTAAGGGAAAAAGTGCTTTTGTTATTTTATGTCGCCACACGACAATCTAACTTATACTGGTTTCTTTCATCCACACTGTCTCACCTTAATAATATTTCCAAAATATCACTACATATGCTCGATTTCAAGTCCAAGTCACTATTCACTGTCGGAACAATTTTAACGCTAAAATTTGGCCAAAACCACACCAAACAATCCAGATAAAATTCTCTAAATTGAGAAATAATCACTTTAAACATATTTTCACTAATATTTCAATAAATAAACTCAATATAAATATTATTAGGCATTTTATAAATAAATTTCAATTTTTTTTTTGAGGCCCTCACATCCTTCCCTCCTTAAGAGAATTTTGTCCTCAAAATTTCTTACCTTTCTAGGTAAACAACTCGGGATGACTCTTCTTCATCTCTTCCTCCAATTCCCATGTTGCTTCCTCAATAGCTGCGGATTCCTCCAAAGAGCTTTTGACCAATGGGATCTTCTTATTCCTCAAGTCTTTCACTTCTGTCGAGATTCTTACGGCTCCGCCTTCATAGGACAAGGATTCATCCACTTCAATCTCTCCTAAAGGCAACACATGGCTTGGGTCTGATGGTACTTCTTAAGCATGGACACTGGAAAACATTATTAATCTTTTGACATGCTCGAGGGTAAATCCAACTGGTATGCCACTTTCCCTACTCGCTTGAGAATCTCAAATGGTCCTACATATCGTGAGCCTCAATTTCTTCCCTTTTGGATACCACTCTTTCATTGGTTTAACCAGAAATACTTTGTCCCCTACATCAACTCCAAGTCCTTTCTTTATCGGCATAACTCTTTTGTCGACTTTGAGCCGCTTTTGGAGTCTTTCTCTAACTAGCTTCACCTTCTCAAAAGCCTCCTCAACCCAAGGAATAGTGGTTGGATCCAAAATTTTCTTTTCCCTACTTCATCCCAATGAATAGGTGATCTACACCTTCTCCCATAAAGTGCTTCATAAGGAGCCATCCAATTGAAGCATGGTAACTATTGTTGTAGGCAAATTCAACTAGTGGCATGTGACCAACTTCCTCCAAAATCCAATATACATAACCTCAACATGTCTTCCAAAGTTTGATTGTCCTTTCATTGTCCATCCGCTTGAGGATGATAAAGGCTTAAACTAACCTTAGTCCCCAAATTCTCTTGTAACTTTGCCAAAATCGAGAACAAACCTTGGTCTCTATCGAGACAATGCTCAGGTACCCATGTAGACAATTTCATCCAAGTACAATCGAGCCAACTTCTCCAAAGGACATTTCATACTTACCGGTAGAAAATGAGCTTTTAGTAAGTCCGATCTACTATCACCCAAAGATCATCTCCTTTTGACTCCTAGGCAACCCGGCCACAAAATCCATAGTGATATGATCCCATTTCCATTCAGTGTATCTCTAAGGGTTGCAAAAGTCCAAGGTTTCGGTGTTCCGCCTTAACTTGTTGGCACGACAGTCTGAACAAATCAAGCCATCTCTTCATTCCATCCCACCAATACATCCTTTTCAAGTCTTGGTACATTTTATTATTCCTGTGGTGAATTGTATACTTAGAATCCGATGTGCCTCTTCCAAAATTTCTTTCTTCAACTCTTCATTGTCTGGAACAACACACATTTCAAACCTCAAAATTCCCTCAAAAATAACTTAAAGTCTAGGGTTTCTCCTTATTCACTTTTCCAATCCACTTTTTTGCACCATGGAATCTCCTTTTTGTACCTCTTTAATACGTTCTAGGGTGGAAGATCTCAACACTATATTCCCAAAGATGGCCTTCTGTTTTCCCAAATAAGGGTTCCATTCACCAACCTTTTCTAACATTTCCCACTCTTTTACCATCAAGCCTGCTATTTGAGCCTTTTGACTTAAGGCATCTGCTATCTTGTTGGCCTTTCCAGGGTGATAACTTATGGTGCAATCATAGTCCTCAAGAAATTCTACCCATCGCCTCTGTCTTAAATTCAACTCCTTTTGAGAGAATAAATACTTGAGACTTTTGTGATCAGTAAAAACCTCAAATGTCACCCCATATAAGTAATGTCTCCACTTTTTCAGTGCAAAAATGACTGCGGCCAACTCCAAATCATGTGTTGGATAGTTTTGCTCATGAGGCTTTAATTTCCTAGAAGCATAGGCAATAACTCTTCCATTTTGCATCAGGACACATCCTAATCCTTCCTTCGAGGCATCTGAGTATACTTCAAACCCATCTTTTCCATTTGGCAAGGTCAACACAGGGGCTGTTGTCAAACGCTTCTTTAACTCTTGAAAACTAGCCTCACACTTTGGATTCCAAGCAAACTTAACATGCTTTTTAGTCAAATCCGTCAGTGGTCCCGCAATCTTTGAGAAATCCTGAATGAATCGACGGTAGTATCCTGCCAAGCCCAAGAAACTTCTAACCTCAGTAGGATTTCTAGGTTGCTTCCATTGAGTCACTGTCTCCATTTTGGAGGGATCCACAGCAATTCCGTCCTTAGAAATTTTATGCCCTAAAAAGGACACTTCCTCTAACCAAAACTCACAGTTGTTGAACTTAGCATACAATTGATGTTCTCTTAAAGTTTGGAGCACTATCCTCAAGTGTTGAGCATGATCCTCTCGGGTCTTTGAGTATACCAAAATGTCATCTATGAATACAACCACAAATTGGTCTAAATAGGGTTTAAAGACCCGTTGCATCAAATCCATAAACGCCGCTGGAGCATTGGTCAATCCAAAGGGCATTTTCACAAACTCAAAATGTTCGTACCTCGAGTTAAAAGCAGTCCTCGGCACGTCTTCCTTTCTAATCCTCAATTGGTAGTACCCTTGCCTAAGGTCTAATTTAGAAAAGACCACTGATCCTTGCAATTGGTCAAATAGTTCATCAATGAGCGGCAAAGGATATTTATTCTTTATTGTCACATCGTTAAGCCCTCGATAGTCAATGCACAACCTCAAACTTCCATCCTTCTTCTTAACAAGAGTGTGTGCTCCCCAAGGTGAGTCACCTCTCTCGATAAAACCTCGCCCAATAAATCTTGTAATTGGACCTTTAATTCCTTAAGTTCAGCTGGAGCCATTCGATACGGAGTCTTAGAAATTGGAGCTGTCCCTGGCAGCAGATCAATCTTAAATTCCACCATTCGCTCAGGAGGTAGATTTTCTAATTCCTCTGGAAAGACATCGGGAAAATCCTTCACAATCGGCACTTCCTCTAACTTCATTTTATCACTAGGGGGATTTATCAAAAAGGCCAAATACCCTTGAGCCCCTTTACTTAACAATTTTCTCGCTTTAATCCCCGAAATGAGGGCAGATGACGCTAACCTCCCTTTACGCCTAACTTCAAGGTAGCCTCCGTGAATAGAAAATTCCACGCCTTTGCCCTACAATCCACTTAGCATGATGACGGCTAGAGAATCCATCCCCATGATAACATCATATCCCTTGATGTCTAGACTAATCAAGTCCACCACTAGCTTCCCTTTCTCCTATCCAAATATCACAATTCTTGTATACCCAACTAGTAATTAAACTTTGTTTCCCCGTGGGTGTCTTAACTTCCAAATCATAGGGTAATCTAGTAGGCTTTATGTCTACTCCATTCAAAAAGGAAGGATTCACAAAAGAATGTGATGCACCAGGATCAATCAAAATCTTAGCTAAGCGATGAAAGATTGGGATGGTACCTTCAACCACTTGAGGGTCGTGAACTGTCGTTGGTCTATGCGTAGACCCTAGCTGGTACTCTTGGTCGATTCCTGCACTAGCTTGACCGGGTGGGTTTGCTTGCTGGTTGGGTCATACCTCCTCCTTGAGCCATCGGACAAGCAGATAACTGATGCTCCGTACTACCACACTTAAGACATGCTCCACTCTTTCTCCAACATTCATTCTCCGTGTGGTTTGGCTTCCCACAAAAGCCACAAGACACGCTAGGGGTGGAGACTTGACTTCCTTGGGAACCTCCCCTTGACAGTCCTCTTCCTCTCACACTCCCTCTAGACACTCCCTCCTCTTGAGTATGTCCCTCTCATTTGATCCCCTGACGAGCTAGGGGTTGTTCTACCCACTCCTCTTCCAAACTTAGGAGTTGGAACATTCATGTCCATTGAACCACGACTGCCACTAGGTGCATTCCTTTTTCTTGCATTAAAATTCCTTACTTGTGCTTTGCTCCTTCAATCCTCCAGCCCTTTCCACGGCTTCACTAAAACTATTAACTTGAGCAGCTGCTAAGATCTCTTGTAGCTCTACATTCAATCCCTGGACAAATCTTCTTACCCTCCTTTGCTCAAGGCCACCAACTCAGGCAAATCTTGAGCTTAGTAAACCAGGCTTCATACTGTCACACTCAGTAATCCTTGTTTACACCTAATGAAATCGCCCTCCCTTTTCTCTTGCACTATTGAGGAAGAAACTTGGCATTGAACTCGAGTAAAATTTACCCAAGTCCTAGGGGTATTCTCTTCCCACTTGGTTCTTATCATGGCCCACCAAGAACGGCAGCTCCCTCAAATTGAATGTGGCAAAGGTTATTTGCCTCTCCTCAAGATAGTCTAGAGCAGCAAAATATCGTGAAACCCTTTCTAACCAACCCTCAAAGCAAGGTTAGGTTCACCACAGAATTTTGGGGGGTTAAATCTTTGAAATCTCTCAAGTGCTCGGTCCTCACCAACTCCAACGTTACCAGGTCCGTGGCCTTGTTGTCCAGCCATACGATCTAAAATCTCAGTCATAATGGGTTCATGGTCAGAGCCATTTGCTCTACAAAGTTAACCCCAGCCCCTTGATTCTGATCAGCAGTAGATTCATGGTCATTTCCCATACTTTGAAGAAGCCTAGTTCCACGCCCCCGACCTCGTCCTCTCTTACCATCCATAGTTCTCTAGAGGGCTATCAAATTATCATAAACACAGGAAAAAAAAGTAACAACACAATTAGAACAATTGCTTTAGAAGATAGGCAAAACACTTTCATAATTACATTTCATTACAATATGGTGCCAAGAGTACATCAGTCAAGCATGCTTTTGTCAAAAGATACACATTGGTATATCAAGTTCTCAAGTACACTTAAACAAAAATATGGTACTTGGCAAATTAGCAAGCATGCACTTTACAAAAGTTAGAACCCACTCTGGGGCTTACCCCACAAAGATAACAAAAGCCCTAAGGTCAAGTCAAGCTAATCCATCGTCCAAGAAGAAGAAGTCTCAGAGGCTCATCCTCGGAGGGATCGGACATCAAGGACCGTGGGTCTCCCTCACCATGGTAGCATCTCCAATGACTTAATCGGAGGCTCTCCTCCCAAATCAGCATCAAGATGAGGCTGATCAACCAAGTCTCCTCTACTGTTGGCTAATCACCCCTCCAATCAAGGCCTCACAGCCAGCAATATCCCGCCTCTCGAGCCATCTCACTATCCCTGCTCGCTTCATTAGCTTAACCTCAGCCTCAAGCTCTCCAATCCTAGCAAGTCGAAGTCCGGGCCACAGTAAGCCTCTCATCTCCTCCGACGCCACGGTTGATCTAGTCAACCTCTTCCTCTCTCGGTAGACAGCAAGCACCACCTGACAGATAGGCGGGTCTTCCAACACCCACAAGCAACGGCTAGTAATGGATCCTAGGGTTATAAGCTGCACGAGCACCCCTAGAACCCAAACGATAAGATGTAGGGTCGCCGGTGTCGAGGCTCCATCACTCCCTCCAGCTCCATAACCTACAAGAAAGAACCCTCATTAGTACTCTGCTCTAACTTAAAGATCAACAATACTTATTCATGAACACATAACCCTCACTTCACTTTTGTTCCTAACCTACTAGACTCTTAACAACCCACTAACTCTCACTATGCCACTATTCAAACCTAGGCTCATACCACACCCCACCTTCCCCCAAAGGGGTCTGGATCGCCTAGCCTCGCCAGACTCACACACTCACTTGTTCAATAATACTTAACAACTAAAACCCAATACAATGTAAGAGTACAATGTCTTAAAGATACATAACATCCCAAATACAATTCGATAAATACATGATTCCATTATACAAAAGTCCACAAAAGGGCAATATCCATAATTCTCCAAAAATACATAACAAAACATATGAAAGCCCTAATCTCAAGAGTTGGCACCCCCACTTGGTTGCTCATTTCCTGCTAAGGAAAATAAATGGAAAGGGTGAGCTAAAAAGCCCGTGAGTTCCCAAAAACATGCAAGCCACTTAACACATAATAATATCACTTTGCAAGAATACTTGAAATATAAATAGATAGAAAAGCAATTAACAATACAATGTAGGATACAGGGGCCCTCGGGGCCAAATTCCTAAACTTGTCCACGATCCATCGAACCGGTAGTTGACACCTCCAAGCTGTCACTATTACCATGTAGAACTTCACTTTCTCCTTACCTCCAAACCCCACAGGCAGACGCCAAACACTTTTCACTTCACTTTAAAACATTTCACTTTCAAACACTTCATTTTAAAACACTTCACTTTATTGAGTACTCTCCATTAGGGACAAGTCCATACGCCAAGTCCAGAGTACTTTTCATTTCACTTCACTGGGTTGTTGCTCATATGGAGACTGGTCCACAAACCAAGTTCGAGCATAAATCACGGTCCTGAAGTCATGTGCTTTGTGACATTTTAAATAACCCTATGGCTCTTTCTCCTCGCCTAGGCTAGCCCCCAGCTCGAGTCGAAGGGTTCACCTATAGGTTTCAGGGATTTCCTGACCTTCCAAACACATGCAATCACTATAATACACTTTAAAACACTTTACAATCAATCACTTCAAGTCACTTTCACAATCACTTTTACTCAAATGGAGTAGGTGCGATAAAGTACACACCATCCCCATTGGAGGGTTCAAAAGTCAATTTTCACATAACAATCACTTCAATACATTCATTTACAACATTTGCACGTAAACACGAAACAAGCATGGAAACTCACCGAAGTAGCGTTCGGCTTCCACGTATGGTTCAAAGTCGCGGTCTTGCACACTCCCTAAAATAATTTAAAACAAGCAATGAGATTCACTTCAATCTTTTCCATTTACTAATACAGTTCACATTCACTTTTAGTTTCAAATGATAACCTTTTCCAAAACTTACTCAAGGAAAAGTATTCATTTCACATAGCTCAATTTCCAAATAAATTCCCTTGGAAAATCACTTTACCATTTTAAAAGAAAACATCTCATCGATATACTCATTGGCACTACAAGCACGATCACCTTTAATCAAAACTTCCATTTGAACCCAAAACATTTTATACCAAGTCATTGTATTCAAAAATCCCTAGATTTTAGTCAAAATATAATAAAACCTTCGAATTCAGTCAAATAACACTTTTCACTCAGATTTCATGAAAACTACACTTTTACTCTTTTAAAATCCAAACACTCACTCACACACATATACACTCACAATTTGAACAGTATACACATTTTTTTTTTCTCAAAAAGCAAAACCCCTCGAGAACATTCACAACATTCCAAAATCAAACATTGAAATCACCAGGTATGGGTTTTGGCCATAGCACATATTTTTCCTCAATTTCCCAATCAACTGAAAACCCTAATTTCTAACCATATCAAAACAAATTCACAAATAACAATCAATTCCCAATCAGGTCCTCAAGTCCGCTACCTAGAATCCACCTCAAGTCCCGCTACCTAGGTTGGGAATCCAAGAGCCCAACTTCATCTTTTCAGATGATTTCATTTTTATCAATATTAACTACAGATCTACACTAATTAGCATTAATAGAGCTAGATCTACAAGATTTGAGGTTTATACCTCCGGATCTGTCAAGATCCAACGATATCCGGCAAAACCCAACAAGATCTCTCAAACTTTTCTCCAAGAAAGTCACTCCCAAGCTTGATAACTTCCAAGATCCTCGAGCCCACTCAAGATCTTCAAGATTTGTCGAAGATATCAACCACCAAGTGCAAGATCGAGCCCAAGATGTTCACCCAAGCTTTTCTTCCTTCCTTTTTCCTTTCCAAAAATTCGGATCTCCCTCTCTCTCTCCTTTCCTTGGTTCGGCTGAAGTGGGAAGATGAAGATCAAGCCACAAAGTCATCATCAACTCTTCACAACTCAAGTTATTTGTAGGAAGAAAAGAAAATGGAAGATCAACCCACTTACCTCTTGTTTTCTCCAAGAACTTCAGCCCAAACCTCCTTCTCTCTCTCCTCTTCCTCGGCTGCTAGGATGATGAAGATGGTGGTGGGTGTTGGTGGTTGAAGTTTCAAGAAGAAAGGATGAAGATTGGAAGAAAAAGTTGAAGACAAACTCTCTCTTTCTCTCCTTTCTCTCTCTCGGCAGCAGCTCTCTCTCTCTCTCACTGGTTTGGCAGCTGAAAAATGAAGCTTGGTGTTGCAAGAAGTCAAGGCTTTAAAGCTACAAAAAGTGCTTTTCCCTAATTTAAGGGAAAAAGTGCTTTTTGTTACTTTTTGTCGCGTCACACGCGACAATCTAACTTATACTGGTTTCTTTCATCCCGACACTGTCTCACCTTAATAATATTTCCAAAATATCACTACATATGCTCGATTTCAAGTCCAAGTCACTATTCACACGTCGGAACAATTTTTAACGCTAAAATTTGGCCAAAACCACACACCGGCAAACAATTCGTATAAAATTCTCTAAATTGAGAAATAATCACTTTAAACATATTTTCACTAATATTTCAATAAATAAACTCAATATAAATATTATTAGGCATTTTAGAAATAAATTTGAATTTTTTTTTGAGGCCCTCACAATGAAACTATTTAAAAAATACACTTTTGACATCCATTAAATAATTTAAAATTTTTTTAGTATGTGTCTTTACTCTTTCCAATGGATCACCTATGATCAACTCCTTTGGATGATTTTGAGTGAACTTTCATGCCTTGGGAAGATCTTTTGGAAATTCATCATCCTTCTTCTCCTCTTCTTTTTCCTTATTTTGGGAATTTCTCTCCTTTGTAGCCTTTTTTTCATCTTAGATGGTTAACTTCTCCAGTCCATCTTGTAAACCTACATCATCATTTTTGCCAATACTCTTGGTAGCAATGTCATTAGATTCATCAAATGTAACATAACTAGTTTCTTCAATAACAAGAGTTCTCCTATTATAAACTCTATAAGCACGTTTGTTACCACAATATCCTAAGAAAACACCTTCATCCATTTTCTTATCAAAATTTTTAAGATGCTCTTTGATATTCAAAATAAAACATGTGCATCTAAAAACTCTAAAGTAACCAACAATAAACTTTTGCCAAAAGGAAGTTCTTAAGAAATTTTGTTCAAAATATGCGTTTTAAAAGAATTCTATTCATTATATAACAAGTTAACAGCTTTGGTCAAAAAATATTTTGACAAATCACATTCACTATCATGGTTCTAACGACTTCTAAAAGAACTCTATTTTTCCTTTCTACAACATCATATTGTTCAGGGACTTTGGAGGTCAAAAACTCTTGTGAAATACTATTATGATAAAAAAATTCCAAAAAACCATAATATTTAAATTCAATTCTATTGTCACTTCTAATTTTCATAATAGACAAGTTTAGCAAATTTTGAACTTTAGCAAATAAAGTGACAAAGTTTTTGAAAATTTCATCCTTGTGAGCAAGAAACAACACCCAAGTATATCTTCAATAATTATTAACTATCACAAAAGTATATCTTTTTCCACCCAAACTAGTTACTTGAGTAGGACCAAATAAGTCCAAATGTTCAAGTTCCTAAGGTCTTGAAGTTGAAACACAATTTTTGGGTTTGAAAGAGATTTTTGTTTGTTTTTCAAATTGGCATACATCACAAATTTTATCTTTTTCAAATTTGACTTTTGGAAAACATCTAACAAGCTCCTTTTTGGAGATCTCCTTTAATAAATCCATGTTGAAATGACAAAGTTCTCTATGCCATAACCAAAGATCATCATTAGAAACTTTAAGACATTTGATTTTGGAGTCATCAATCTTTTCAAATAAACGATATAAATATCATTGAACCTCTTTCCTTTGAAAACAACATTGAATTTTGTATCAAGAATCAAACACTCATATTTTCTGAAAAACACATATAAGTTTCTATCACAAATCAGCTAAAACTTAGCAAGTTATATCCCAAATTATTAACAAAAAGTACATTTTGAATAAAAGTTTCACCATTTTTACCAATGTCACCTATTCCAAAGGTTTTGGCCTTCATATCATCTCTAGATGTGACTTTTTCACTATTTCTTGTTTTGAGTTTGACGAATTGAGAAGCGTCTCCGATTGTATGTCTTGAACACCCACTATCTATGTATCACTTTGATTCTTTGGAGGTGTTCTTGAGTCAAATATATACAAGAAATTAGGAAATAATGTTTGGTACCCTTTCATCTTTAGATCCATGAAAGTTAGTACAAGTATTCAAAATGTCCTCATACCCTTTCTTTGATTTTATCTTACATAACAATTATTTTTCATATGTCCATATTGACAATAATAATTGCAAATCACGCCTGTATCCTTCACACAAGCAGGTTTAATAAATTTAGTATCTCTTCTTCTACGAATAGTAAACTTATTTGCACCAAGAGGATTTCGATCTCCTTTCTTTTGAAGTAAAATTTGTTCCTCATTTTGAAGAAAATCATGTAAATGATCTATTCTTTTTCTCGAAATATTTTGCTCTTCTTTGAAAGTTTCATAAAACTTTGCCCTTTCTTCCAACTTTCTTTTCGACTTTCTAATTAAACTTCTTCAATTTGATAAACAATACCAAGTACTTTCTTGCTCATTCCAAGCTTTCCTTGTTTAAGGCAAGATGGTTTTACAACTCTACAAGAAACCCTCACAAGGTAACATTTTGAATTGTTCACTCACAATTGAAAAGTTAAACAAATTTTGATCACTCATATAAAGGGTACAATTAATGCTAGGAGAGTATCTTGTGCTAAAAATCACTCTGGAAGACTTTATTCAATTTGTACTGTTATTTTTCATAATTCCAGACTTTATTATATTTATAGGACTCCATAAATTCCCTCTTGAAGTTCTCCAATAGTCAAACATTAAATTTAGAAAAAACTAGCTGTTAGGAGTATTGGACATTTGATGCTGAAGATTGCATTTGATAGTTTGAAATAGTTTTCCTTCATAGAGTGTGTTGGACAGCCAATGAGGATGACCTGTGCATCCGATACAATCAAAGAGCTTGAGCTATTTTTTCATGAATTTTATCGAATGGCTGATAAGGATAACTTGTGCATATGACATGATCAGAGATCTTGAGTTTTCTTCCACGAATTTATCGGATGGCTGATAAGCTGAGTTTGCATTTGATGCATTTGATCAATAACTTCTTCTATATATCCGATGTCCAATAAAAGAATTTTGTGTCTGATAACTTGTGCTTGTTGACTATCGGACGTACGATACACATATAGAACATGTGTCCAATAGCAATCAACACTTTTTCTTTATTTGATTCAATTGGTGCCTTTATTCTTTTGAACTTGTAACCTGTTCTAAATCATTGCTCACATAAAACCATTAGTATAAATCATCATTTTGTTTTAGTTATCATCAAAATCAAGGATCAACCTCAATAGCCATCTTATACCTTGTTTTGAGATTTAGATAGTCAAACTGACTATAGTGTTGTGTTTCAGGATGACTTGGTTGAGGTTGAAATGGCTAAGAGATTTGAGGATATGTGATCCTAACTCTTTTGAATACCTTATACGATGAGAATAGAATGTCTATTGAGCTGACCTCCTTCCAACAAGAAATAGAGGCCTTGAAAAAATAGCTAAGCCAAGTCCGCATCAACTTGGAGCTTCAGTTCAAGAAGTCAGAGGAACTGGAGTCCCAGCAAGAGAGTAAACAAAAGCTGGTGGCCAAACTGAAAGATAAACAAGCCATAGCTTTTGAAGATGGGAAGCAAGTTAGGGCTCAAAACTTTATTCGCTTTGAAAAATTTAGAAGTGAGTTGGCCAAGCTAAAACCCTAGTTGCTTAGTTCAGATATGCTAAAGCTCTCGAGGCTATTCAAGATACAGGTATTCCTGGATTTGATTTGCCCAAGTTTTCTTTCAATCTTAAGGCAGAGAAGCAACTGGAGCGTCTAGTGGAGGGATACATTAAGGGGTATAACCTTGATGATCTTATTGCCAATCTCTCCATGCACATAACCTTTCCTGAAGACAGTAAATCTCTCGAGGAGTCCTTAGGTGAGAACCGAACAGAAGAAACAACTGGGAAGAGACCTATTGTATAGCCTCTTCTGCTTCTTTTTCCTTGTTTTTTATAAATGAATAATATATATTTGTTTTGATTGAAAATGACCTTTGTTCAATGAAAATCTATTCAATCCTTTATGTTCTACTTTCTACTCCCCCTAGTATGCTTGAAGAAAAATTTTCTAAGTATATTGAGTTTATGAGAATAGTTATAATCTATCCATAAAATCTTGATGAAAAGAAGAAGGACATTATTCCGAAATTGAATAAAAAAGATCTAAAATGAATTACAATATTCCTAGACATGAAATAATTTTAAAATTGAAGCATTCATGTGCGAGGGATTATGCTTTCATCAAGATGAGTCAATTCACCTAAATCGCCGATTTGTCATAATGACCTGATAAGGTCCTTCCAAGTTAGGGGCAAGTTTATTCGTCCCATGAATCCTACTTATTGAGTTTTTCCTTAAGACCAAGTCTTTAGGTTTGAAATAAACATGTCTTTAGAATTATAATACTAAGTTAGTTGTCTTTTATACTTAGCCATTTTGACAAAAGCATTTTCCTTTTTCTGCTCAAGAGAATCCAAACTGCATCTTAGCTCCTCATCATTAACTCCAGCTATGAAACTTTGAGTTCGGGTAGTAGGTAATCTTATCTCAGTTAGAATTATGACTTTAGCTCCATAAGTTAAGGCAAATATAGTTCTTGAGTTGCTGTTCGGGGCATAGTCCAATAAGCCCATAATTACCAAATCCAAATTAGTCTTCAACCCATTTTCCTCCTACCCATTAGTTTGGAGATGTCCAACCAAAGTGAAATGTTGTTGAATGCCCATCTCCTTACACCAGTCATGAAACGGGTTCTCAAAGAATTGTTTTCCGTTATTAGAAATTAAAACACAAGATATGCCGAACCTACAAACTATATGCTTCCAAAAATTTTTTTGAATAGACCTTCTAGTTATAGTATTCAATGGTTCCGCTTTTATCCACTTAGTGAAATAACCAATGGCCACCACCAAATATTCATATCCCCTAGGAGTTCAAGGAAATGCTCCTAGCAAGTCTATTCCCTACTGTGCGAATAGCCAAGGATTTTGAATTGGGATCATCTCCTAAACAAGAGTACGCTGGATAGCAGAATGCACCTGACATGCCCTATATTTCTTAACTAGTTCGGCAAAATCCAAAAAGATAATCAGCAAGTAATAACCAAATAACATGCATTTTTTAGCCAATACTCGTTGACTAATATGATTTCTACAAATTCCTTCGTGTATCTCCCTGAGGACATAATTAACTTCTTAAGGGGTTCTGCATTTTAGCCAAGAAGAAAGGTAAGATTTCTATATAAAGTTCCTTGAGAGAATACATACCTTGTAGCTAGGAGTTCAAGTCTCCTAGATTCATTTCTATCTGCTAGTAGTTCATCTGTGGACAAAAATTTAATAATGGGATCCATCCATTAGTTCAAAAAAGTCATCATTATGACTTCCTATGTTTCAAGCTATTCATAGCTTCTTTGCTTTACCACTTCAAGCAAGACTTCTTTATTCAAATGGAAAAAGGACAATGAAACTAATTTGGATAATATATCAGCTCGCTTATTTTAAGTTCTTCGAATCTACTCGATTTCAAAGGTATCGAAGAGCCTGGTCAGTTCACCAACTTTATTTAGATACTTCTTCAGAGGTTCATCTTTTGCTTCAAATGTCCTCAGGACCTGATTTACTGCCAATTGAAAGTAACTATACACCTTGAGTGAAGAGGCTCCAAGTTTTGGAGCTATTTTCATCCCAATTAACAAGGTCTCATATTCGAGTTCATTATTTGTAGCTCAAAGTCAAATCTCAAGGCTCCACTTGCTCAATCTAGCTCTATTTACTTTACTTCTAGAGGCCACACCTATATACAAAATCCAAGCTAGACTGATTTTTTCTTTATTTTATGCTCTTCGCTTTTACTTCACAGAGAGATAAGGATGCTCCTTTCATAATAAAATCGGCTAAGTCTTGGGTCTTTATTACTATTTAGAGCTAATAAATAATGTCATGTTCAACTAATTCAATAGCCCATTTAACCATGTATCCAAATTGTTAAGAAAGAAGAAACCAGGAAAAAGAAATTGGTGAAATTTTCCTATATTTCTTTCTTACAGAATTACAATGATACAACATTAAGGTACACTAAATTTAGAAAAGTATTTAAATGTTAACTAGATAATCATCTCCCTATTATCTTTAATTGATACATATCTAATCTCTAATTGATACATTTTAAATTTGAAAAATAAATGACCAACTCATTCCAACACTTCCCCGCAAGCTGGTGCATAGATATCATAGATGCTCAACTTGCCTAATGAGTTGTGAAAGTTCTTGATCGGTATAGCCTTTGTGAGTATATTGGCTAACTGATTTTCTGACTTCAAGAATGGAAATCATGCTACTTTATCTTTGAGATTTTGTTTGATAAAGTGCCAATCCACCTCAATGTGCTTAGTGTAGTTATGCTGAACTAGATTGTGACTGATATCAATAGCAGCTCTATTATCATGGAATAAGTTCATTTCTTACTTAGGAGCAAAGTTGATACAAGTCATCAACCTTTTAAGTCACAAAAGTTCACATACACTTTTATCCATAGCCATTCCTCTAAATTTGGCTTTTGCACTAGACAATGTTGCCACCTTTTATCTCCTACTCCTCCAAGTGACTAGATTACCGCTGACAAAGGTGAAAGAGTTTGAAGTCGATTTCCAATTGGTAGCTTCTCCTACCCAATCGACATCAGTATAACCATCAATATTGAGATGGCAATTCTTAGAAAATAAAAGACCTTTTTAGGAGACCTATTTAGATATTGAAAAATCCGCATCGCCACTTCCAAGTACTGTTTGCTAGGTGAATGTATGAATCGGGTGGCCATGCTAATAGCATAGGTGATATCAGGATGTGTACGAGGACAAATAAATCAATTTCTCGACTAATCTCTAATATCTTTTTCTATTAGTGGGCTTTCGATCTAGATAATCTTTAAGCCTGTGGTTCTGTATGATCAGCATGTCAGCAGGTTTACAATCTAATATCCAAACTTCTGCTAAGAGATCAAGTGCACACCTGTGTTGAAAAGGAAGATATTTTGTGTCAATCTTGCCACTTCAATTTTCAAGAAATATTTGAGACTCCCTAAGCTCTTCATCTTAAATGTAGTTACTAACTGATCTTGTAACTTAGAGATCTCTTCTTCATCATTGTGTGTAATAATTGTCGCGCCCCATTTTTTCGATTGAATGGAAAAAGGGAAAGATTTCGATTTTTGGTTTTTTGAAAAAGAAAGGGAAAGGGGTCATGGGACTATAAAATGCGACGGTTTGGACCCAAAAACAAAAGTCTAGAAAAGGGTTTTTAGAAAAAGTTTGGAGTCGCCACTTGGTATGGAGTTTAGGTGTACCAAGTCACCAAAAAGATTTAATTAATGAAAACAAAGAAAACCCTTTTTAGACGACTCCAGGTCTTTGAAAACTAGAGAAAAAGGTTCGGGGGTCACGGTTGAAAGAAGGGAAGGCAAAGATTCGATGTTACTCGTCTCTAAGGCACCCTTCTAACCTAGCCAAAGCTAGTTGCAAGACTTAGTTGAAAATTTCCTAATTCTAACTTCAAATTTATCACATTTGGATGTTGTCTATATGGATGCAAAACCTAAACCTAATGTTGGATCGAGAGGGGCAAATGTCTCCTTGAGGTGTGATTGGAATTGATCACATTAGTTGTGTCATCCAATTTTGATCCCCGAGAGGTAAAAAAAAAATGCAAATGATGAGACTCGAATGAATGGAAAGTAGGGTTTTCAAAAATACAATTTTTATAAAGTATCAAGAGAAAAGAAGTTGGTTTTTGAAAGGATCAATTTTAAGTGCAAAGAGGAACTTAAATTTCCAAAAAAGATGCAATTTTGAGAAAAAATGGTTTTTTGACTTTGAATTGCTAGAACATGAAGAAGAAAGTTGATTTTTTAAAAAAATGGTCTTGATAGCATTTAAAATAATGCACAAGTATATCCTAAAAAGGGATAATGCAACATAATGGGTGCGGGGGACTAAATTTGTGACTTTAATTCTTCCTTTTCATAGAAGGAAATAAAAGCGTGCTAAGGCTAGGAAGCCATACTCGCTCTTTTCCCTAATTCAAAGGGTAATGCCTTAAATGCACTAATCTAAAAAAGGAAAAACTAAATGAGATGTTTCACATACGGGATGGGGTAATAGTGACATGCAAAATGGGAAAGAAATTCTAAAAGTGAAAAGTGTGTGAATTTGTATCTAATGCATGAATGGCGCTAAGGGTCTAGCATTGGACTAGCCCTCACAAAGGTTCTCACTAACATTGGATTAGTGGGAAATCGGAGGGGAAGGCCACAACTAGCATTGGACTAGTGTGGTGACGTCAATATATTTACACAATAATCATGTAGACATGATAATAAAGCAAATAAACACATAAAACACATAAACACATAACACATAGGCATAATATCTAAATGCAAGGCCCTAGGAAAGCAAATAAACACATAATCATGCAAGCATGCAAAATAAGCATATAAAAACTAATTATTACATTGGGGGAGACCTAAATACATTCTAAGGGGAAAAATTCGGAATAATAATCTAACTATTACATTTTCTAGAATAAATACACTTTTTGCGAAATTAAACCTATCTATTACAATTTGGCATCCAAGGCCTCCAAATGATTTGCCCAAAAAATTAAATAACATAAATAATAGTAGACATGAATAAAAACAAAGGAAAACTTAATTTAAAACACATGCAAGATCATGCAAGAACATATAATGAGCACATAATAGGGGAAAGAAATTACCATCCCTTGATGTGAGGCCTTAATGGAATCCTTAGATGATGGGAATGGTTATCTAAGACTCAATGTGAACAAAAGGGATCAAGGTACCAATTTAAAGGAAAACCAATCAAAAATTCAAAGAGAGGGAATCTGAACAAATTCTGCAAACAAACAGAGAATACTAAGAAATAGAGTAAGATTCTGGAATAAAAGAGCAGGAAATATTAACAGAATACAAAAACAGAGAAGTTACGCGGATCAGAAACGCGGACAGAGCCGCGCAACACAGTCCGCGTTACAGGCAAAAATCAAAGTCCAGATGGGAAACGCGGACTGGAAACGCGGACTCAGACGCGTAACCAGCCGCGTTTCTTCCCATCTTCAAAATATCAGGAAGATTGCTTCCAGTTTTTTCAGACAATATCACAGATAAAATCCTCAGAGGCGAGGGGATCGATTTAAACATCAAACACCAGCATTCGGATCACGTCAGAACAAGCTAAAATCGAAGAAACGCCAAATCTTAAGCATCAAGATCATCAAATAGACAAAAAGGGGAAGGGAAGAACCG
Source organism: Gardenia jasminoides (assembly GCA_013103745.1). Taxonomy (NCBI): domain Eukaryota; kingdom Viridiplantae; phylum Streptophyta; class Magnoliopsida; order Gentianales; family Rubiaceae; genus Gardenia; species Gardenia jasminoides. Next base: position 27,442 of record CM023104.1, read on the forward strand.
CCGTAGAAACGCTGGAGGTTACGCGGCCTGCGTAACATCCAGCCGCTTTCACATCTTCAAGTATTCAAACAGAAACGCGGAGCGTTACGCAAAGTAACCCACGCAAGAGGTCCGCGCTTTCACAACTTCAAACATTCAAGAGGAACGCTGGACCGTTAAGTTGTCCGGCAGTAGTCCGCTTTCTTCACATCTTCAAAACGCCAAGAACATTTTTCCAGAAATTTCTCGTGAATCACAACAAGATCATCACGTAAGCATCAAACGCGTCTAATTTTAAGCGTAAAAACAAGTCTACTAGCCTTACCAAGGCTTTATAAACACAACATGCTCATATAACAGCTGATAATCATCATCAAATATCCCAAACTAAAGAAAACTACTCAAGACCTTGGTTCCACCAAAGGCCCAAATCTCGATAATTTTTGATCAAAAAAAAGAATAGTATAAGTATGCACCGAACTGAAGCTTTGATCTAAACCGAGGGAAGAGGGAATTTCCAAGAATAAGCTCTCAAGTGTCAAACCCTAGCTTTTCTTTTTTTTCTTTTCCTTTTTTTCTCTAATTCCCCCCTTTTTTTTTTTTTTTCTTTCTCAAAGCTCTCCTAATTGCCCCTTTTCTCTCAGATTTAACCTCTTTTTCTAAACCCTAATCTAGGCTATTTATAGCCACCCAAACCTAGAACTAAGGGTTTTGATGTTCTTGGATGAGGTGAGCTAATCTTGAACGCGTTAGATCGCTTGTTAGGGTTTAGTGAGTTGGGGAATGTTTAAATAGGTTTCTTATCGCTCAAGCATCGAAAATACAAATGGAAAAGGATGATCCAAGCTTCGGAAAATCCGCGTCATTTTTTTTTTTTCGCTCGTTACGGACTAGTTACGCTGACTCACCCGCAGAATCGTCCGCTTTTATGACTTTGACTTTTTTTTTTTTTTCAGACCTATAAAAGTGAGAAAAATATGTTAGAAAATTCAAAAATAAATAACTAGACATTAACAGATAAAAACATAGGAAAATAAATGAAATAGTCAAAATTTGGTGTCTACAATAATCATGTCATCAACACTTTTAGGTGAAGACTCCCGGTTACTCGACATATGCCTTCTTGCTCAAATAGTAAAGATGTCTTTTAACGCCAAAATCAACACTTTAGGTGAAGATTCCTTACTCAACATTTTACTTGTTCAAACTGCTTTGCATACTCATAATTCAAGCACCATTTTACGCGAAAGTTAACATTTGTAGATGCTAAACCTCCGGTTACTTAGTACTAGAATCATTGGAGTAGAACTTTGGTTCTCACTTTGCTGTTCTTTCTTTTTCCTCTTCTTTTTTTTTCTTTTTCTTTTTCTTTTTTTTTTTTTTCACATCAAATGAAAAAGGATCATTCGCCAACAATATCAATCATTTTCTTGTAAAATCCAATAAAAGCAGAAATCTCATTTAATAGGAAAAAATTGAGGCATAATTTTCCCTATTTTACAAAACATACTTTCTAAAATACCAATGTCACAATCACATAATAATTATTTCCGAGTAGGATGGAAAAAGGATTTTTCATATCACACGAGTTTTTATTTCAAAAGGATGAAAACAATTGCAATCAAATTTGGACATTTGCACCCTTTTTGAATCAAATTTTGAAAAATAAATCAATTTGTGAGGCAAATGTGCAATTTAGAAAAGTTTTTTTTTTCTTCTTTTTTTTTTTTTGAAAAAAAATTCGGCAGAGTTTCTCCTATAACTGGATGAAAACTCCAGAACCCAAATTTTCAAATCACAATCAACACATATAAGCACATAAAAGCTAAATTTAAACAAATATACACATCCTCAAGCAATTTAATCAAAGTATGTCTAATGTTAAACGTAATCGAATACAAGATCAAACATAAAAAAGAGAGATAAAGCACGAGTAGAATAAAAGCAAATCATGGATCCATCATCCCCGGCTCCACCCATCGCCTCCGGTGGTCTCAGGATGGGCTGCTCGGGTGAATCGAGATGCGCTCTATCGGCCGGTCAGTGCTCAAAGCCCGATCTGCTCCTCCATACACCCCATCGAGAATTGAACTGTGTCCATGCGATCCCATCTCGATCATGGGTCTGAAATCCGCCCAGAGTGTCCATGACACCGCCATCCAGGCCGTGGTGGTGGTGGTGGTGGTGCAGCAGACGATGAGCCAGCCTCTCCTCCCTCCCGTCTAGCGACTCTGGCTCTCGTCGAGGCGGGCAATGTCCGATACATCTATATGTAAGTCCTTGCAATCCAATCGAGCTCGAGCCAGCCTCGGGAGTAGGTGGGATAGGGGAATCACCGCCTGTGGAGGAGAAGTGAAATAAGTCGGGGAAACCCGAAGTGGAATGATGTGGACGTCCTCCTCGCCCGTCCGATATGACTGATAATGATGTTCGGCAAGGGAATCTGGGCGAATGGTGAGTCCTGACCGTGGAACATACGATCTAAAAAGTATAGATCGTTCCTCCTCCCTGGCCGCTCTTCTTCGGGATGACATTGTGGGCCAGGTGGTATAAAATAGCACGCATGGCGTCTTTGGAAAGTTCGAGCTGCGGCTCTGGGACCCTCGGAACTCCTCATATGCGACTCCAAATCGCGCCATAGCGTGTGAGGGATCCCACTCCCGGTCAAGTGACGAGAAGTCCTTCTTCAAATCAATGGCCGGACCCTCGTCACTGCACCCCAGTGTCTGAGCTATAGTGCTCCGGGTGATCTCCAATCGGACTCCTCTGACAGAGGTCTCAATCCTCTCTCCTGTGCCCCTTCTTGTCCTCGATGTTGCGTAGAACTTCATGGACCAAGTCGGGAAAATCTGTAGCGTGCTGGGCCCACCCCATGCTGCGAAGTAATCTGGTGGGCAGCGTCCACGTCAGGAGGTATGTGCAGCTCATACACGAAGTCTATGCTCTCTCGAGTCGGTACCCTCCGGTTCTCCTTAGAGAGAACCGGGTGATCAAAATCTGGCGGTGGAGGCTGTCTCGTCTCTTCCTCACCAACGGCGTCTCTGGCTCACTCTCCTCACTGTGCGGAGGTGGCTCGACCACTGCCTTGCCACGTGCTCGTGACATTGTACCTGAAAAAAATTTTAAAATGATTAATTGCCAACAATTTTGACAAAGCGACGGGTAAATACATAAACAAATTAGAAATTCTTGGAAAACACCCTAAAACAAAATTCTTAAAAACCTGAAATTCAAACAACTTCTACAAAGCCCCAAAAAGAAACAAAATTCTAAAAGATTTCAATTAAATTCACAAAAATGTAGGAATTTCAAATAATTTTTTTTTCTTCTCTTTTTTTTTTTTTTTTTACAACAGTGCACAGAACAAAGAGTGCAATAATTCAACAAATTTTCCAAAATTTCATGAATTTTAACAAGACCTATGGAAAAGATCTCAAGAATTTTACAACAAAAATAAAGTTTCTAAAAAAAATCCAATAGATTTTCACAAAATCATTTAAATTCCTAAAATCTAAGAACTCAACGAAATTCCACACAAAAACCTAAAATTCAACAATCCCTATAAATTACAAAAACTCCAACAATTCAATTAATTGTGACGAAATTCAAAACTCCCAACTTTTTCACAAATTTCCACAGAAAATCAACAATTCACTAATTTTATCCAAAATTCCTATAAAAAAACAAAATCAAAGAATTCAGTGATTTCTAATTTTCACATTAATTCTACAACAAAAATCCCACAAAATTCCAAACAGACTAGAAATTTCAACAAGTTCCAATTTAAACAAAAAATTCTTACAATTTCTACATTTGATCACCCAAACGTGTTCAATTTTAATCTAACAATCCTATCAAACCTATTAATTAACAATATAAAAATTAAACTCAGAAATTGATACAAATTAACACAATTCGAATAAATAATAAATAATAAATAATAAAACAAAAATCACCAACATTTATAAACAAAAAACTCGTATAAATTTCCATCAACCATTCACAAATTTTATTGAATTTAACGAAAATCCACACAAAAATACGAAAATTCAACTACTCTTTATAAACTACAAAGATTTCAACAATTCAATCAACAATTCACAAATTTTATCCCAATTTCTATAAAAAGTACAAAAATCAGATTTCTAATTTTCACTCTAACTTTACACTAGTGCAAAAAAATCACACAAAATTCCAAATAGGACTAGAAATTTCAACAAGTTCCAAATTAAACAAAAATTCTACAATTTCTACATTTGACCACTCAAACGTGCTCAATTTTAATCTAACAATCATATCCAACCTATTAATTAACAATACAAAAATTAAATTCACAAATTAACAAAATTACACAATTTAAATGAATAATAATTAAACAAATAAAATAAAACAAATAAAATAGATAAATGGCTCATCAACATCTTTTAATCACATAATCAAGTCTAACAATCATTAGAAACAACAACAATAAACATTATAATTAAAACAGAAAAATCGTGAAAAAAAGGAAAAAAGAATGAATTTTCGGAAATTCAAAAGATGTAATTTCGTTAGGATTTCTTACCGCAATCACGTAGTGGAGTGTTTGAGGAGTGAAATGATGCAAGAAGCCCCAAAAAACAAGCACGAATTGACCCCCAATTGACCGGTTTTAGTTTCGGAAAAAACAACCTCAATCCCGAACTTTTGATGTGTTTTCGTGATGTTTTGTTCGGATGAAAAGGTTCTAAGAAGCCTAGGGGATGTTCTGGTGAAGAAATATGGAAGAAAGAACGGATTTCTGAGGATTTGGGTGAGTTACGTGGAGTGGGGAGAGAAGAAAAATGTGAGGAAGACGTCGCGCTTCCGCGCTTTTTGATCTTCTGGGCAATGGAAACGCGGACTGAAACGCGGACTATTCCGCGTTACTGGTCCGCGTTACCATATGAACACAAAATTTTGTCAAATAGGAAACGCGGGATGAAGCGCGGGGTGACTCGCGTAACAGTACGCGTTTCGTTCAGAAAAATGAAATAAAACAAAACGCCGCGAGGAAAACGCGGAACAACCACGTAAGGCTCAGCGTTACACTCGGAAGATATGAATTTCAAAGAAAGCCTTGGAGGAAACGGACCACTCAATATAACAACCAGCGTTACTTCTCGAGGACATGAATTCGTGAAGAAAGGAAAGCGGGATGGTCCACGTAACCACCCGCGTCACTTCAAAATTTTTTTTTTTTTTTTTTTGAAAAAATTTTTTTTTCTTCTTTTATTATTATTATTATTTTGAACTGAGGGCTATAACGCTTGGCAATGTAGGTAAGAAACTTTACTTTCCAACATTTTTCAAAGAATTTATCCTTTCTTGACTTTTCAAAACATCTATCTTTATTTATTTTTGTATGCATGCTTCAAAAATGGCCTAATCATGCATTCTAAACATCTACTCAAACTAAAACTGACTTCCTCGATTGGACCAATTGGTCACTTGTCCCTGCTTCTCTGCAAAAGAAAAGAAACGGTGAAAAAGTAATGATAATGCCACCACCATTCTCCCTTTTATCTCGAGCAACCCGTAAACATGAGTTCTTGGACGTCGACGAGCGGTGTCAGCTGAATTCTTCTTGTTTTACCGGTGCGGATCTGTTCTGTCGTCTTGTTTCTTTCTGAACCCATATCACCCATTCCTTCATGGTGATCTAAGAGGATTGTTCTTTGATGAAAATGCCCTTTTGATAAAAGATATGTGCAAAAATTTGGGGCAAAGGAAAGAAAATTTATTTTGACATCATGACCATGAATGTTAAACATGACATTTTAAATCAATAAAGGACAAATGCTAGGAAAATTATTTAACACAAAAGCGTTGCACTTGACCCTTTTGGATATCATCTCCTTGGAATTTACTGACGGCAAGGGAGTGCTTGATATAAGGTAAACCCTGATAGACGTAATCACCGGCTTGCCTTGTCCCATGAACTTTTCCTTTCCGTTTGCACTGTTGCTTTTCAAAACTTGCTTTAGTATCCTTTCAGATTTGCATTGAAGCTGACTGATAAGGTAGTCTAATGAAATGGACAGACTTAAACCCCAATTTCGTCAATTTAAACATGTTTGTTAAAATAATGGCATCAGTGAGACAATCCCTTCTGACAAAATTTCAGATAGAATGTATTTGCATCATTTGCCTTTTGATTGAGAAAGTTCTTTCCAGAATTTTTTTTTTTCATAAAATTTGCCCCAGTTTGGTCCCCCCTTTTTTTATTTTAAATGTTTTGTTTTTTTTTTCAAAAATACAAAAATTGCCCCAGTGTGGGGTTTGTGATTCTCAAAGGGGGGTTTTCTAAATAATTAATTATTCTTGTATAGGCTCAAACGGGAAAACTGGGGGGTTGAAGTGTTTAAACGAAAAGGAAGAAGGTTGGCTCTTCCAGACCACCTTTTTGCAAAAAATTTCTGAAGAAACCTTGCTCAATCATGTGAAATTTTTTTTTTATCTGAATTGATTGGTTGCGGAAAGATCTGTCCGTCCATCTCCATGAGAACCAATGCTCCTCCAGGTAACACCTTTTGAATAATGAATGGCCCTTGCCAATTCGGAGCAAATTTCCCCTTAGCCTCGTCTTGCATCGGAAGGATTTGTTTCAAAACCTTGTCCCCCACTTCAAACCTGCGAGGTCTAACTTCCTTGTTATAAGCCCGAGCCATCCTCTGCTGGTAACATTGCCCATGACAGATGGCATTCAACCTTCTTTCATCGATCAAAGACAGTTGCTCGTGACGTTGCTTGATCCATTCAGCTTCTTCCAACTGAGCTTCCATTAAAATGCGCAAAGATGGGATTTCAACTTCAGCAGGTAATACCGCTTTCATCTCATACATGAAAGAGTGAGGTGTTGCCCTAGTAGAAATCCTGATTGCAATTCTCCATGCCAAAAGGGTAGTTTCTCATGCCAATGTCGGTGTGTTTCGATCATGATGATATCCAAGTTCATGAGATATCAGAATTTTCGTCCATCAAATTCCAAAAAGATGATGTCCAAGGGTCAAAGGTTTTTATTCATGATCATCCAAGAGCAAATAAAATAAATGTGCGAAAATAAAATGAGTGGACCATAACTTGAAGGATAAAAGGATTCCATTTCATTTGGCAAAGAGCAAGATAACAGATAATACCATGGAAGCATAATTAAAAGCACAATTTTAAACAAGCAAAAGGTGAAATAACAAGTGCATTGTTTTTTGAGGAAATGATTGACATCAAAGCATGATTTATTTTTCAAGGACAACCCCCTCAGATTTACCAAACCTTCTCTGAGCAGGCAGACAACCGGTAGCCCAATTTTGTGTGGCCTCTTAAGGAATCGAAGAAAACTCCACATTCTCCGTAGGATCGGTGTCAAGGGTGATCCCGACAAACAGTTGAGATAACCTTGTCTCTATATCATCATCAGACCTTTCCTTAAATGGTTCACCACCCTCCTCATCTTCTTCTTAAATGAACTGAGCATGGTCAACAATTTCTCCCTCCACACTGATCATTCCAACGACGCTTTTATGTTCCGGGAAAGGGTTTCTATTGACGTTCGGTCCTTGCTCATTCTTTCTTTTCAGAACTATATCCCCGCCATCCACCATGTCTTGAATTCTATGCTTCAAGGCCCAACAATTAATCGTCGAATGACCCGGGCTTCCGGAATGGTAAGCGCAGATGGCATGGGGATCATACCCAGCAGGGAGTCCTCGGGGATACAATTTAGGAGGGACAGAGCTAATTTTCCCAGCGGCCTTCAACTGCTCATACAATTGGTCAATGGGGCGGCCCAGATCAGTGAAAGTTCGAAAGGTTTTCTGATTTTGCATTTCATTAGGCGGAAAAGAATTTTGAGCAGGATTTTGTGGAACAGGTCTAGGAGCATAGTTTTGACGGGGGTAGGAGATAGGTTGGGAAGTTGAAAACAAAGGTCGGGGGTCCAAATGAATAGGGCGGGTGCGAGGCGTCTGGGCGGTAGTGTGATAAACAGACTGATGGTAGGGATACGGTAAGTATGAGTTTGGATTGGTGGGGTGGCTCAGTTACGGGCCTAAGGTGGGTTCCGATCCCACACAAAGCAGCTTCTCCTTCATTCTTTCTAAACGGAGCTTCCTCCCACTGCCATTTTGCCCTTGCAATGCTTCCAATTGCTGTTTCAGGGCCGTCACATTGACAATTTTCCCAGCTTTAACAAACTCATCATATTCTTCCAGTTTATTGACAATTGCAGCAAAAGAACTCCCAGTCATTCGAAAAATCTCTTCAAAATAAGGTGGGTCATGTGCCTTGATGAAAGTACGAACAATCTCTTCTTCTGTCATGGGAGGCTCAACTTTAGCAGCCAACTTTCTCCATCGCTTGGCATATGACTTGTGATCTTCTGAGGGTCTCCTTTTGATTCCTTCCAATGTTGTTCGTGTCGGTACCAACTCACAATTATATTCGTACTGTTTCACAAAAGCAGTTGACAAATCCAACCAAGTTTTGATCTCTTGAGATTTCAGGTTTGAGTACCAATCCAAAGCATCTCCTTCTAGGCTCTCGGGGAACAGACGCATGGGCAAGTTCTCATCATCCACCGGCTTACCAAGCTTGTTGGCAAACATTTTAAGGTCGTCTTAGGATTCCCGGTACCATCATACTTGCTGAACTTGGGGGTCTTGAAACCCATAGGTAGCTGGACGTCAGGAAATAGGCACAGATCATCGTAATCTAATCCACCATGTCGGTTCAGACCTTGGTTCTTTCTTATAAACTCCTCAAACCTGTCTAATCTCTTCATCAGATCTTTGTCGGCTGGCATGACAGGCTCATCCATCTCTGGCTTTCCTTGGGAGGCAATGTTCCATACAAAGGGTTCTGTGGTATGGAGATGAGGCTTGGTATGACTGGGAGGTATGTTTAAGGTGATCTGGGGTTGAGTATGAGGGTTTGCCTTTTTGGTTGGGCTCAGTAAGATATAGTCAGGGTGAGTGTATGGAAAACTGGTGTTATAGTGAGAGAAAGCAATCTCATGAAGGTTAGGAATAGGCGGAACAAGAGTGGTTTGAATATTGGTCGAGAAAAGGGGTGGAACAAAGTGTTCATGATCATTCGAGGTACCACCTCCACTACTGTTGGCCACCAACTGATCAATTACAGCCATCTCGGCTCATCTCATTGAACCTTCCCACTTCACTTAGCTGAGCTCCCAAGGCAGCAAAATCAGGCGAGTGACCAAAACATTCCTATCAGAGCCTTCGTGCGAACTCATGCTTACTGGGCTGCTTTGAGCTTTTGCTTTAGAGCGGTAACGATGGCTTGCGTGAAGCTATTTTTTAAAAAAATACCTGAACGGGAAAAGAAACACACTTTAGACGCTTATTTCCAAAGGGGAGCTGCAGAGATTTATTTTAAAAAAAAGGAAAAAGAACGAAGTTAGTAATTGCTTACATAATTCGGATGCATGTCCTAGAGGGGGGCCCTTTTATGCCAAGGGTAGGCCTAGTATGAAAAATGCAATCCTCTGGTGTATGCACCATACAATACCTGATGGGTCCGATCACTCCGTTGATATGCGATTGGTAAGTAAAAACAAACTGAAGGATTGACCAAAAGAATATGCACTGTTGGGGCACATTATGAGGACGAATGTTGAATGGATTCATTACTTTAATTGATATGTAAAGAGAGGTTAAAAAGGTTGATTTAGCATGAAAAGGATTATTCTTGAGGGAAATATGGATCTAGCTCAAATAGATTGGACGAGATTGATGGTTTACTCAAAAGTCGATTGGGTTTCTTGTTTACTTTGTAACTCCACATCTCCATGTTATTTACAACACACTAGCCCATAAGCCCTCTAAAATCAAGATTTGGCCTTAATAAAATCATTATCTCAACAATGAGAAATTATTTTGTGACTTTTTTGATTTAGTGTCCTTATGCATGGGATTTTACCAATTTTGATAAAATGGCCAAAAAGTGATTATTAGGGGCTTATATTCTAGCATACGAAGGTCACTCCATATCTTTGGTGCCATCATAGAAGGGATCGGACCCTACCTTACCTTGTGCGCTACCCCTTTGGATGTTACTGAAAACATAAACATGCAAATCTCATTGGATTATATATCCGAGACACAAGGGTAGTTTTATTCCTAACATGGGATTCCCTATGCGGCATTCCCTCTATGGTTTATGCATGATGCCAGTTTATTAAAGCAAGTAAAGGTGCAAAATGAAACATGGCCTATAGGAGCCCCATTTGAATGCCGGGGTAAGCCTAAAAGTGATATGCAATAAACGTAAATTCAAACGTGCAATAGCCTATCTAGAAGGATGGCTTGTCTTAAAAGAGTGTCAAAAACTCTTATTTTCTAAAGTTTGTGAAATGCAAGAAAAGAAAGACAACAAAAGGTTAGTTTAATCAACAGATATCACATAACACGTTGGAGCAACAAATTGCACAAAATAAAGAGGGGTGGAATCCCTCCTCTCGTGTCTAGTGATCCTTAATAGGGTAAGGTAGACTCTACCCTAGGCAATTCTAACATGGATGCATGAGGTTGGGCTCACTAATGCATCTAGACTCGATAAAGGTTACAGGCTCCCAAACCTTGGACTAAAGGCAAAGGTCATCAATCCAAATGCCTCAAGTCGGTGGTTGAGTGATCCCTAGACATTGCTACGTGCGCCACGGCCACATGTCCAAGTGGATCGATCCTAATCCTAATAGGGAAGAGTGGCGTGACAAGCCACTAAAAGTAAAAAAGTAGGGTCAAAGTAAAATACATATGCACGTATGAAAGTGATTCCCTTTGAGAGGAGGGATTCAAATACCAAACATTCTTGAGGCTCTAGGGTAGATGCACACCCACCCCAAATGCAAAGCGCGGTACAAATAAATAAATAAATAAACAATAATTCATTCATCATGTACGCGATGTGTAGGGAGTGATTTGCACGGGAAAACCCTAAAAAAGAAAAGGAAAAGGAATGCAACCTAAAACATCCAAATGTGATATATAAGAAAGTTAGAAAAACGAAATAGTCAACTAAATCAAGTGCTCGGACCCTCTTAGGAAAATCCCCAGTGGAGTCGCCAAGCTGTCGCGCCCCATTTTTTGATTGAATGGAAAAAGGGAAAGATTTGATTTTTGTTTTTGAAAAAGAAAGGGAAAGGGGTCATGGGACTATAAAATGCGACGGTTTGGACCCAAAAACAAAAGTCTAGAAAAGGGTTTTTAGAAAAAGTTTGGAGTCGCCACTTGGTATGGAGTTTAGGTGTACCAAGTCACCAAAAGATTTAATTAATGAAAACAAAGAAAACCCTTTTTAGACGACTCCAGGTCTTTGAAAACTAGAGAAAAAGGTTCGGGGGTCACGGTTGAAAGAAGGGAAGGCAAAGATTCGATGTTACTCGTCTCTAAGGCACCCTTCTAACCTAGCCAAAGCTAGTTGCAAGACTTAGTTGAAAATTTCCTAATTCTAACTTCAAATTTATCACATTTGGATGTTGTCTATATGGATGCAAAACCTAAACCTAATGTTGGATCAAGAGGGGCAAATGTCTCCTTGAGGTGTGATTGGAATTGATCACATTAGTTGTGTCATCCAATTTTGATCCCTCGAGGAGGTCACGAAAAAAAATGCAAATGATGAGACTTGAATGAATGGAAAGTAGGGTTTTCAAAAATACAATTTTTATAAAGTATCAAGAGAAAAGAAGTTGGTTTTTGAAAGGATCAATTTTAAGTGCAAAGAGGAACTTAAATTTCCAAAAGATGCAATTTTAAGAAAAATGGTTTTGACTTTGAATTGCTAAAACATGAAGAAGAAAGTTGATTTTTTTAAAAATGGTCTTGATAGCATTTAAAATAATGCACATGTATATCCTAAAAAGGGATAATGCAACATAATGGGTGCGGGGGACTAAATTTGTGACTTTAATTCTTCCTTTTCATAGAAGGAAATAAAAGCGTGCTAAGGCTAGGAAGCCATACTCGCTCTTTTTCCTAATTCAAAGGGTAATGCCTTAAATGCACTAATCTAAAAAAGGAAAAACTAAATGAGATGTTTCACATATGGGATGGGGTAATAGTGACATGCAAAATGGGAAAGAAACTCTAAAAGTGAAAAGTGTGTGAAATTTGTATCTAATGCATGAATGGCGTTTAAGGGTCTAGCATTGGACTAGCCCTCGTCAAAAGGTTCTCACTAACATTGGATTAGTGAGAAATCGAAAGGGAAAGGCCACAACTAGCGTTGGACTAGTGTGGTGACGTCAATATATTTACACAATAATCATGTAGACATGATAATAAAGCAATTAAACATATAAACACATAAACACATAGCACATAGGCATAATATCTAAATGCAAGGCCCTAGGAAAACATGTAAACACATAATCATGCAAGCATGCAAAATAAGCATATAAAAACTAATTATTACATTGGGAGAAACCTAAATACATTCTAAGGGAAAAATTGAATAATAATCTAACTATTACATTTTCTAGAATAAATACACTTTTTGCCAAATTAAACCTATCTATTACAACTTGGCATCCAAGGCCTCCAAATGATTTGCCCAAAAAATTAAATAACATAAATAAAACTAGACATGAATAAAAACAAAGGAAAACTTAATTTAAAACACATGCAAGATCATGCAAGAACATATAAAGAGCACATAATAGGGGAAAGAAATTACCATCCCTTGATGTGAGGCCTTAATGGAATCCTTAGATGATGCGAATGGTTATCTAAGACTCAATGTGAACAAAAGGGATCAAGGTACCAATTTAAAGGAAAACCAATCAAAAATTCAAAGAGAGGGAATCTGAACAAATTCTGCAAACAAACAGAGAATACTAAGAAATAGAGTAAGATTCTGGAATAAAAGAGCAGGAAATATTAACAGAATACAAAAACAGAGAAGTTACGCGGATGAAGCGCGGACAACAGCACAGCGTTACAGGCAAAATCAAAGTCAGATGGGAACGCGGATCGGAAGCGGACTCGCGTAACCAGCAGCGTTCTTCCCATCTTCAAAATATCAGGAAGATTGCTTCCAGTTTTTTGACAATATCACAGATAAAATCCTCAGAGGCGAGGGGATCGATTTAAACATCAAACACCAGCATTCGGATCACGTCAGAACAAGCTAAAATCGAAGAAACGCCAAATCTTAAGCATCAAGATCATCAAATAGACAAAATGGGGAAGGGAAGAACTGTCGGGTAAACGCGGGAGGTTACGTGGGCCTGCGTAACATCCAGCGTTTCTTCACATCTTCAAGTATTCAACAAAGCGGCGGGCGTTCTGCAAGCAATAACCACGCAAGAGGTCAGCGTTTCTTCGACTTCAAACATTCAAGAGGGCGGACCGTTGCGAAGTTGTCCGTGCAAGTAGTCAGCGTTTCTTCACATCTTCAAAGCGAAGAACATTTTTCCAGAAATTCTCGAATCACTTGAGCATCATCACAGAAGCATCAAACGTCTAATTTTAAGCGTAAAAACCAAGTCTACTAGCCTTACCAAGGCTTTATAAACACAACATGCTCATATAACAGCTGATAATCATCATCAAATATCCCAAACTAAAAGAAAAACTACTCAAGACCTTGGTTCCACCAAAAGGCCCAAATCTCAGGATAATTTTGATCAAAAGCGGTAAATAGGTATAAGTATGCTACGAACCGGAAGCTTTGGATCTAAACCGAGGGAAGAGGCCAGAATTTCCAAGAATAAGCTCCTCAAGTGTCAAACCCTAGCTTTTCTTTTCTTCTTTCTTTTCCTTTTTTCTCTCTAATTCCCAGCCATTTTTTTTTCTATTTTTTCTTTCTCAAAGCTCTCCTAATTGCCTCTTTTTCTCTCAGATTTCCAACCTCTTTTTCTAAACCCTAATCTAGGCTATTTATAGCCACCCAAACCTAGAACTAAGGGTTTTGATGTTCTTGGGATGAGGTGAGCTAATCTTGAACGTTAGATCAGTTGTTAGGGTTTAGGGGTGAGTTGGGGAATGTTTAAATAGGTTTCTTATCGTTCAAGCATCGAAAATACAGCTGGAAAAGGATGATCCAAGCTTACGGAAAAATCCATGCGTCATTTTTTTTTTCGTCGACGTTAGCGGACTAGTTCTGGACTCACCCTGTAACTGGTCCGCGTTTATGACTTTGACTTTTTTTTTTTTTCAGACCTATAAAAGTGAGAAAAATATGTTAGAAAATTCAAAAATAAATAACTAGACATTAACAGATAAAAACATAGGAAAATAAATGAAATAGTCAAAATTTGGTGTCTACAATAATCATGTCATCGACATAAATTATCAGGACTATTACCTTTCCAAGTCACTGATTTAACAGTAGTGTGTGGTTGACATTGCTCTACTCATAACCATATTTCTTCATTGTTAGAGTAATTATTACAAACCAAGCATCGTAGTGGTATTGCTTTTAGCCCAAATAACACATTTTGCAATTAGTAGATAATATTTTCCTTTGGAATAGTGGAATATTCAGGTGGTATATTCATATATATTTCTTCTTCAAGATCACCATGGAAAAAAAACATTCTTCACATCAAACTCATGCAATGGCCAATCTAAATTGGCTGCAAGCGATAGAAAAACTCTGACGGCGTTTAGTTTCGCCACTAGTGAGAAGGTCTTTTGATAATCAATGCCATAATCTATGTGTATCCTTTAGCTATAAATTGAGCATTATATCGATCACTTGATCCATTAGCTTTATACTTGATTGTGAATACCCATTTGCATCCTACGGTCTTCTTTCCTTCTGGTAGTGAAACCAAGGTCTATGTGTCATTTTTCTGCGACACTGACATCTTATTTTTTATAGGTTGAGTCTAATTTGGATCCATAAGAGCGAGCTATATGCGATGCACAAAGGCTTCCAATGGCTTAGATAATTGGTAGGTTGAAATATAATTTACAATCAGATACTTGGACCATTTTGCATGGGTTTTTGGTGATTTGTCATGATTGGATTTGTCAAGTAACACATATCGATCAATAGTGTGAGGGCCTCAAAATTCAGAATTATTTTAAAAGTGCATAATATTATTTATATTATGTTTATTTATTTAAATATGAGTAAAAATATGTTTAAAGTGAATATTTTCTAATTTACAGAATTTTATACGATTTGTTTGCCAGTGTGTGGTTTTGGCCAAAATCAGCGTTAAAAATTGTTCCGATGCATGAATAGTGACTTGGACTTGAAATCGAGCATACGTAGTGATATTTTGAAAATATTATGAAGGTTAGACAGTGTTGGAATGGAGTAAAATAGTGTAAGTTGGACTGTCGCGTGTGACGCGACATAAAGTGCCAAAAAGCACTTTTTGCCTTAAATCATGGAAAAGCACTTTTTGGCACCATAAAGCCTTGACTTCTTGCAACCTTGAGATCACTTTTTCAGCTGCGCTTTTGGGATCTAGAGAGAGAGAGAGGCTGAATGCATCAAGGAGGAAGAGAGAGAAATTGTCTTCTTGTCTTCTTCATTTTCTTCCTTGCTTCCAACAAGCTTCAAGCACCCTTAATCACCGTCATCTTCTCCACTTCTTGCAGCCAAGAGAGAGGGTAGGAGAGAGAGAGCTGATTGGGTTCTTGAAGGAAGAAAAGAGAGGATTCTTGGGCTTGATCATCCATCCTTGGCAGCCGTGAGTGAGTGGGAGAAGGAGGAAGCAAAGAGAGCCGATTGAAGGAAGAGAAAGAGGAGTGAAGTTCGAAAATTTGGAGGAAAAGGAAGAGAGGAAAAAAAAGCTTGGGTGGTTTGTCTCAAGCTTGGGTTTGAGCTTGGTGTTGGAAATCTTCGATGAAACTTGTAGATCGAGGGCTAAGATCGAAACTTGTGAATGTTGCTAGGCTTGGAAGCACTCTTGGAAAGAGGAAACTCATGAGATCATCTTTGATCTTGACGGATCGTGTTAGATCCGAAGGAAGTGTTCAAGGAACTGAGTTTGATCCCTACGTGGAAGCTGAACCCTACTACTTCGTTGAGTTTCCATGCATGATACTTGACTATGTGTATTTAACTTGAAGTGTGAAATAATGTGAAAAATAGATTTTGATCCATCAAATGGAAAAGTGTGTACTTTATCACACTTACTCCCATTTGAATGGTACTATTTGCAAAAGTGGTTTCATGATATTTTGAGTATACTTTGGATCTCTTGTCTTATGCCATGAATCCTGTTTTGAATTATATGAAGTGATGTGGCGTGTCCTGTATTTCTGTTCTAGAATCTTAATCCCTTGATATGTTATCGACTTCGAGCCATTGGGAAGGCCCAGTCGAGGAGATTTAACAATCTTGGGCTACGTGATTAACTTAATCCCCTTAGTAAGTTATCGACTCGAGTTGTTGGGAAGACCCAGGTCGAGGAGATTAACAACCTTGGGCTACGTGACGTGTTGTGTGATCTGGACTTGGCAAATGGCCTTGTTCCTGTTGTAGAGCAATATACAAATATAAATTTCCTGTTAGGCTGGCGGGTCCGGTTGGGGGTTTTGGTGGAGAAAGGAGTAAGTTGTGTTCTACTTGGTTGTAAGTATGAAATTTGACGGAGTGTTAACTACAAGAATTGCGCACCGGTCCAGGAATGTGCTCCAGCTTCGAGGACCTTAGCCCTTGAGGGCTACTCATATCCTACTCTTGTGTGATTATTGGCTTTCCTTACTTTTTTATTTCCAAGTGTGAATCTTGAATTGAAAAATCATATGTGTTATGTGCTTTGCATGTTTTTGGGAACTCACGGGCTTTTTAGCTCAACCTTTCAAATTTGTTTTCCTTAGCAGGGACCAAGAACCCAAGCGAAGGTGCTCACCATTAGTCTCGAGGTTTACTTTTGTGTTTGTCTTGGGAGATTGGAATTGTAAATTTGGAATGTGATTAAAGAAATGAGTACCCAAGTGGAAAAACCAACCTTTAGAGTTAGGGGTTTACTTATGTTAAATATTTTGAGAACTTTGGGTTATGGTTATTGCTTTTGTATCTGAACGATTGTATGGATGGAGGATTTATGTATTCAAAGTTTGTAATTTGAAGTTATGGGTTTGTAAGTTATTATTCGATTTGTATTGTGTTTAGATTTTTAGTTTGATAAGTCATGTGATGTTTGAGTGAGTGAGTCTTGGCGAGAGCTAGGCAGGCGCCTATTGATACCCTAGGGTACGCCTTAGGGAGAGGTGGGTCATCACAAATAGTATCTAAATTAATAAAAAAGGCAGTAGAAGTACTTATCTCAATGATATTCTTATAGGCTGAGTAGTGAACTACTGAGAAAGAGGGGATTATATCGGTTGCATCAGGAGATATATCACCATTGATCATTAAAGAATCAGGAGTCGGTAAATCAACAACAATAATCGGCAAATTAGTAGCACCTTGTTCATCAATATCATCGGTAGTAACATGTCCATTAGTCTCATCAGTACGAGGCCATGATGGCCATGCCAACTCTGGCCAATTCTCCTCTTCCTTATTTTTAATCTCTCCTTGAAGAGAAGAATTTGATGTTGATGATGAAAAAAAATCTCTGATTCTAAGAAGTAACATCCATTATTTCATACATTTTATTAGTAACATGATTATAGCATCGATAACCTTTCTTGTGCGTGGCATGTCCCATGAAAACACAATGAACAACACAAGGATGCAATGTATTTCATTGGTTCTTATGCAGATATACAAAGGCCGCACATCCAAATACCCTTGTTGGAAGCATTAGTACCAATAGTAGAGTGACATGTCGAGATAGAGATTGCAATGGGTCTGAAAATCTATGGCTTTTGACGGTAACCTATTCAATAGATAGAGAGTTGTGGTGGTGACTACATATGGCCAATATTGACGTGAGACATTTGCACTAATTAGCAGAGCACGTTCCACTTCTAATATTCGTCGATTCTTTCTCTCAACCACTCCATTTTGCTATAAAGTTTAAGCGTAAGAGATTTCATAAATGAGACCGTTGGCATTGAAAAACTCTTTTAGTGGTCGATTATCATACTCTTAGCTATTATTGGATCAAAAAGTCTGTAACAGCCCGGACTCAAGGCCTGACCCAAGCAACTTTTGGGCCTGAAATCACTTGGCCCAAAATGGCTAGCCTAAGTTACTTGTTAGGCTTTGGTTCCAAGCTTATAAACCTCTCATTTCTTCATCATTCTTCCGATGTGGGACAATGTGGGATGTCACATTCTCCCCTCCTTTAGGAATTTGCGTCCTCACAAAGCCCGTTACAGATACAGTCACAATCCAAACTGTCCACTTGGTCGTGCTTGGACTCTAGAGGTGGCCCCCGTCCAGCGTGGCACTTAGCTCCTTTTGGACTCTAGAGGTGGCCCCCGTTGAAGTGGCACTTAGTTCCTTGCACTTCCTTGCGTAGTCGGAACCATAACACACTGGCCCATGCTCACCCCGCACAGAGACCACGCGAGGTTCGCTCTGATTCCACCTGTAACAGTCCAGACTCAAGGCCTGGCCCAAGCAACTTTTGGGCCTGGAATCACTTGGCCCAAAATGGCTAGCCCAAGTTACTTGGCAGGCTTTGGTTCCAAGCTTATAAACCTCTCATTTCTTCATCATTCTTCCGATGTGGGACGATGTGGGATGTCACAAAGTCTTGACTATAACTAAAAATTATGTATGAATCATCAAACAAAAAGATTTGAAAATATTAAGTACTTCATTCTTATGTTTCAGCAGGTACAACCAAGTCATTTGAGTATAGTCATCTACAAAAGTTATAAATCAACGAATGCTAGTTGATGGAGTAATCGATGATGATCTCCAAACATTAGAATGCACCAAAGCAAAAGGAATATCACATTCATTCAGACTAATTGGGTAGGGAACTTGATGACTCTTGGCCAAAATACAAGTTTTATACTTCAAATCGACAATGTTAATACTAGTGAATAGGTCTAAAAATAGGTACTTCATGTACCCAAAAGATGGGTGTTCTAGTCATTTATGCTACATTGGATCTCTTGCTCTTTGTTGTTATCAGTACTCCTTATCTAATTTGTTGTACCAGAACTGAAGTCATCCATATAAGATAAATGCCTCCTCCGAGTACCACGATCGATTATCTCTTTAATGAGAATATGTTGAAGAAGATAAAAAGTTGGATACATTAATGCTACAAAGTAAAGATCAGTTATTACTTGACTCATAGATAGTAGTTTATTTGATAGTGAGGAAATTAACAAAACATTAGGTAAAGAAAGAGATGAAGATAAGATAACAGTTCCACCTCGTGTAACTGGATATTGAATGCCATTGGCATTAGATATCATTGTTTGCCTAGTTGACTAGTTGATGAGAAGTCATTTTGATCATAAGTCCTATGATCAATGGCCCCTAAATCAATAATCCAATAATCATCATGTCAATTTAGGTTACACATACCTTGATGCTGATAGGCTTTTGAGACATCAGTAGAAGGGAAAAAAGGGGCTTGAGTTATGTGAATAGTAGTAGCTGATGTTATTAAATCAATAGCATTCAATTGATCAGCTCATTGATTTTGTCCTCTATATTCCTTCCACCATGTTGGATACCTATGTAGTTTAAAACAAGTATCATGTGTATGTCCTTTCTTGCTGCAGTAAGTACACCTACCTTCCTCAATTGGCATCTGAGCTTAGGGGACCATAATCAGTCCACTTTTCATTCTCTTAGATGCCATGATTGAGCTAATTGGATTGTCTTCCCTGTTAATATCATCGATTGTCTACTATTCTCAAATCGGATATAGCCATATGCCTTTTCCATTGCTGGAAATGGCTTCATCCACAGTACATTACTACGAATCTGGTCCAATCAATCATCCAACCCATCGAGAAAAGTATAAACACTCTCTTCTTATATGAGAGAGCTATACCTGCTGATATCGACAGCACACTCCATCAGATTCGGCTGATGAAAGTCAACCTCTCTTTAGATGTTTTGCATGTCATTGTAATATTTCTCAATTGCCCTCCAGTTTTCTTTATTCTAGTCACCCTTCTCCTCAAATTATACAATTGGGATGTATCAGCCTCATCGAAGTATGTGATAGCCACAACATCCTATACCATTTTTATAGCAGGAAACTCGATGAAGTTACTGATTAAGCATGGATCCATGTTGTTTATCAGCCATCCTTTCACGATTGAATCTTTAGTCTACCACTAATAGTATGTTAGATTTATAGGTGAAAGCTGAGGAAGTTTATCATTAATGTATCCCAACTTTTATTCGCTGGAGATGTATATCTCAACAACTTGAGACTAAATGGCATAGTTGGTATCATTCAACTTAATGCTAATCTGGGCCATAGAAGATTGACTACTCGGTGTAGGTTTCTAACATCTATTCAAGACTTCCATTATTCATGTGGCCAAGTCTTCACGAACTCTTGCAGCTTGTCCTTTCCTATCTTGTAAAATCTCAGAGGATTCTGCGATGTTAAGATTTATATCAAAGTAGTTTTTGAGTAGAGACCCTAAAATTCTTGCTCGATACCATGTTAAGAAAGAAGAAACTAAAAGAAAGAGATTGGAAAATTTTTTTTATATTGCTTTCTTACAGAATTACGATGATACAATGTCTATGTATAGGCTGACAGCACATTAGGGTACACCGAATCTAGATAAATATTTGAATGGTAACTAATTAATCATCTTCCTATCTCATCTGTAATTGATATATATCTAATCTCTAATTAATACATTTTAAATTTGAAAAATAAAGGACAGCTCATTCCAACATAGGTATTTCTAGTTTGGTTAATATTTCCTGAATGGTTGGTCGGTCACTACTATAATAAGGGTGGCCCTTAACATACAGTCTCAACTTTCTAGCAGCATGAACCAAAGCTAACACTACCTTCTCAACATTAGAGTACCTTACTTTAGGACCATTGTAGAGCTCGACTTACAAAATACACAGGTTTCTGAGCCACATGTACTTCCTAAACCAGTATAGCACTAATTACCTATTCACAAATTGATAAATATACAAACACAGTTTCTCCCTGCTCGGGTGATGTAAGAGAAGGAAGCCTTGTGAGATACTCTATCAAATCATCAAAAGCCTTCTGTCATTCTTGTGAGGCCCCGATTTTCCCAAGTTTTTGGAAAATATTAAATAATGCTAATTATAGTGATTATTGTTTGCCAAGGCGTTTATTTGGTTTGTTTTACTTCTTAAAGTATTTTGTTTTACCTATTTTGTTGTACAAGTCAAAAACCCTAATTTGACATTTAAACCCTAGTTTGCTTGAAAACCTTAATTTTGATAAAACCTAATTTGTTTACACCCTAATTGTAAATTAAACACTAAAGTACCAACCCTAATATATTTTCTCGAAACCCTAATTATATGTACAAATCAATGTTTGTTATTTCATGAATTTTCAGTGTGAATTTATGCAGCGCCGCGAGTTACTAGGGTAATTGGGTGTTTAGTGGTCTAAGTATGTGTGATTAAGCTTTGATAAGCTAGGTTAAATTGAGTACCTATGGAATAATTTGATAGGAAAAGAAATCATGTGGGCAAGAGTGGAAAATAGCCTAAGTGTTGGGTTGATTTGGCATGACATTTTTGACCAATTTTGACCAACTAAATATCTAAGTGTTGTTGTCATCCCTTAGCTCATTATAAACTACAAGAACCGCCAAAACCAAGGAAAACTAGAAGAGGAAAACCGTGGGAAAATGGAGAGAAGGAAAAAGAGGAAAAAGAGAAAAGTTTGGGGAATTCTTGCAACTTTCAATCATTCAACCTTGATTAGAACAAGAAGGTGAAGCTTGCACTTGAGGAGCGAGGTTGCACCAAGAACATCAACTAGAAAGGTTTCCTTTTATTGTATAAGCTGAAATTTTATGGAAGTTGTGAAATTGTTGGATTTTTGTGGTTCTTTTGGCTTGTTTCATACTTATCCTTGGCTTGTGAGGTGATTCCATGGATTGGTTTTATTGTTTTGCTTGTCTTGAACCTTGGCCAAGAGCTAGGGTTAGGGTTTCATTAGTTGCAAGACTTAATGTTGGGAATTGATGATTGGAAGTTGAATTCATGCCCATGTGTGTCCTAGAGGATGATTAGATGGCTTGGATTTGGTGTTTTGCTTCTCAAAATTTCAGCCAAGAATTTCTGTCAATTTTTTGTCCGAATTTGCTTGGTATATTTGAGGATGTTGGGAGCTGAAATAGCCTTAGCCTAAAGCATGAAAGTTGTAGAGAATTGAGTGAGGATGCTACCTGTAAATTTTCAGATGAATCGGATCACTGTAGCATGTGAAATGACTAAATTACCCCTGATGCCCTGTTTCTGTCAGGAATCGTATTTTGCTACTGTAATGGGTCATTTTGACCGGGTAGATGAATGTTTTTGCTTTTGATGTGTTCTTAAGAATTGTAGCCTTGTATGTTAGATTTCTAACGACTTTGGAATTTCTGGATTGGTTGTGGCCTTGAGTTATGATAGTTTGAATGTAGCCTGTCCGCAATTCTGACGGGGAAAATTTCTGAAACAGTTTTTGTATTTTCGACCTAGAAAGAGTGAATCTGGGTAGAAATGGTCTTCATGAAAGTTATATCTTGTTCTATTAGCTTCAAAACGGCACCTCGTGCACTCTAATCCGATACTTGTAGCCTGAGTTATGGGTAACGGCGTACAAGGTGTCAAAACTGTCCTTTACACCTTTTAGTGTGTGTTTTCCGTCTTCGTCCGTTTTCCGTTCAATGCCCATGCATGTGCCCCTTTTTGCTGTTTTATGTGTTTATAAGTGCTTCTCGAGAGTTTAGTTCATTGAGTATATGCACGTCACGTCTTTTCACATTTGAAAGTGGATTTTCCAATTTCATGAGATTCCTTTTAATGTGGAATCGAGAACCTTATTTGATTGAAAATTCGACCTTGAATGCATTTAGGTAATTTTGATTTTATCTCTCAGGTGATCACGTGGACACCGAGACGGTTGTATGACCTCCTAAATTTACTCACTTGCTCTCGGTTAATTGGTGAGTGTCAAGTGCATGATTTGTTGACTTGCTTGACTGTTACATGTTTAAATTGATCATTATTATTAAACTTTTCGAGGGGCGTGTACTTTATCTCGGCGACCTCTCTTACTTGACTGACCTGCTTGCTTGTGTTTGTTGTACTTGCTATTTAATCTTGTTGGGATGCCCAAAACCTCATTGGTAAACCTTTTACCTCGGGCGGTAAGGGCTTGGCGAGGGATTGGTAAATCATGAGTCTTCACATATTTTACGTCGGTTGGAGTGCTTTCGCCGACTACATACTAGGTATACTCGAGTATTACAAATTTTCTATTTTGTGGCGGGCCGGTTGGGGGGGGTGAAAGCGGTGGGCGGAGATGGTTGACAAGTGGAGCTCTACATGGATAAGAAAGTTGGAGTGTCAACTATTTGGAATGTGATCAAGATTCGGGGATCTTGGCTCACGAGAACCCTGTATCCTTTATTTAATATGTAATTAAAGACTTATTTGTATTCTTGTTCAAAGTTCGGTTACTTATCTTGTTTAATAAAGTGTAATTTTCTTGAGCACGCATGCTTGCATGTTTTCTTAGCCTCAGGCGTTAGCTCACCCAATTGTTTTCCTTAATAGGTTAGAGGTGGAGACGTGAATCGAGGAAGCTAGTATTTTGTAGGATTTCCTCGCTTTGTATAAGATTGAATTTAATGGTTGAATTTGATGGTTTATGGTATTTTGGAGTTAGTATTAATGAGTTGTTATCAATGTAATGTTGATGTAATTTTGGGGTTTGTATTTTGTGAGAGTTTATTAGTAATTTTGATAGCCTTTAATGATGGCCTTACGAATGATTGTTTGGATCGATATGTGGGAGTTAGTAGTGAGTCCACGTGAGTTAGGCGGCGGTCCGAACCCTGGTTAGCCTAGGGGAGGTGGGCTGTCACAGGTGGTATCGAGCTTAGGCTTGGATCTGTAGTGTATCCTAGGCTTCAAGTTTAGGATACGGACTGTGGGGTTAGTTGAAAAGTTAAGTGAAAGGATTCGGTATATATATTTGGTTAAGACTTGCATCATTGGATGATTTGGAGGAAAAAGTTGAGCTATGAATTTGGATGGTATGTTGGGTAAAATGGGGATTGAGTTGATTTACACTTTGGGTGGCCAACCTTAGTGTTGATTGACTTTGTTCTTATCTTGGCGCCTGAATACACATATGTTACAATTGAGAATATTTGCTATATTTGGAATTATCGAAGATCTTGTTTAGAGGTAAGAACTCATAGTCTTCTTTATACTTACTTGGAGATATATTTGTAGGTGAGGATTTTAATAGGAAGAATGCTTTTGACGGTGGTATCTATTCTAAGGATTTTGAACTTGGTGCTTGATGTATTGACTAGCACTATCCTTGCTTTATTGTTGAACTCAAATCCTCCTAGATAGGATGAATGTTCAGTTGTGAACTAGAGCGGGAAGTTCAGGTCTTTTGTAAGTTTTTGCGAAGATTAGTTGGGATGATGCTTTGTAGAGGCCTCTAAATTTTAAAAGACCTAACCTTCAGATTTTGTGATATTTGTGTGCTATATGATGTGTGATTATTCCGAAATGACTTGTTGATTTGCTTGTGAATTCTGGAATATACGGTATATGCCAGTTTACTTGTTTTACATGTTTTACTATTGACATGTGTGTTTACCTTTGCTCATGCATATTTAATTTTATTGTCTATGCATCTAGACCTATAATTAGGGCTATGGATGCTCGTGGTGGTGGTGGTCGGTCGGGAGGAGGTCGTGGCGGGGCGTGCAACCCCAACCCTCCGTGAGTGTTCACTTTTGAGTGCGAGAGGGACGGGTGGAGGTAATGGGATCAAGTGGCTCTGACCATCAATAGGATGACCGACATACTTGAGCGTCGGCGATAATCAAGGCCTTGGACAGCGAGAATCAACTGTGGGGCCGATCATGGGGATGATGGGGCTTTGGAGGCGTTTTCTTAAGTTTTCACCACCTAAATTTCTTGGAGGATCGACCAGAGAACCGGTTTGAAAGGATGAGTGAGATATTTGCTGCATTATCTTGAAGAAAGGCAAGTGAACTTTGCTGTTTTCAGGTTTGAGGGAGCGGCTGGGCATGGTGGAATGTAATTAGAGTTAAATGGGAAGAGAACAAACCCTTGGACCTGGACATTTTGAGAGGGAGTTTAACGAGAAGTTCCTTCCACCTATGATTCAAGAAAAGAGAGAGGATGATTTTATAAGGTTGAGATAGGGGGCCTTGAGTGTTGCCGAATATGAGGAGAAATTCACTAAACTATCAAGGTTCGCTCCGGAGTTGGTGGTCACTTGAGCGAAAAGGATAAGACGGTTTACAAGGATTAAATGTGGAAATCAGGAGTCTTTAGCGGCCCAAATTCTTACATTCACGATGCCCTAGAAAGCACAAAGAATCGAGGTGCTAAACTTCAAGTGAAGGCTTTTCAATCTAGAAAGAGAAAAGCCCCAAGTAGCTCTGTTGGGCAAGTCGAGATGAGAGTACCGCCTCCTAAAGTTGGAAAGGAAACGGGAGACGTGAGAACTTCGGAACCATTAAGAGGTGTTTCTGGTGGACAAGGACGATTGAGAAACGTCTTACAAGGAGGGCAAGTATCGACTCCTAGTGTAAGTTGTGGGTTTTGTGGAAAACCCAATCATCCTGAGGATGAATGTTGGAAGAAGTCGGGGAAATGCTTGCGGTGTGGTAGTGCTGAGCACCGGATATACAATCTGGCGGCCATTTGAAGGCCATTTGAAGGAAGCAATAGCAGCGGTCGATAACCGTCATCTAAGCAATCTAGCGTGAGAGGAGGTCGATCGAGAGTACCATCTAGGGTTTATACCTAGGTCAACCAGAACTCCGATCCTGCTGAAATCATTGAAGGTAAGACCCTTCAATTACCAATACCTAGTTAGAGATTTGATTAATCTTGGCTCAATATACTCTTTGTAAACCCTAGTTTCATGAGTAGGGTAGACGTGGGATCATTTTGGTTACCCTATAAGTGGAACGTTAAGACGTTCATGGGAAGACCAAGGTTTAATTGTCAATGGGTATGTGGATTATGAGGTATGAATTTGAGGACGAAATTCTTTGAAGAGGGAGATTGTGAGGCCCCGATTTTCCCAAGTTTTTGGAAAATATTAAATAATGCTAATTATAGTGATTATTGTTTGCCAAGGCGTTTATTTGGTTTGTTTTACTTCTTAAAGTATTTTGTTTTACCTATTTTGTTTTACAAGTCAAAAACCCTAATTTGACATTTAAACCCTAGTTTGCTTCGAAAACCTTAATTTTCGATAAAACCCTAATTTGTTTACACCCTAATTGTAAATTAAACACTAAAGTACCAACCCTAATATATTTTCTCGAAACCCTAATTATATGTACAAATCAATGTTTGTTATTTCATGAATTTTGATTGTGAATTTATGCAGCGCACGAGAGTTACTAGGGTAATTGGGTGATTAGTGGTCTAAGTATGTGTGATTAAGCTTTGATAAGCTAGGTTAAATTGAGTACCTATGGAATAATTTGATAGGAAAAGAAATCATGTGGGCAAGAGTGGAAAATAGCCTAAGTGTTGGGTTGATTTGGCATGACATTTTGACCAATTTTGATAACTAAATATCTAAGTGTTGTTGTCATCCCTTAGCTCATTATAAAGCTACAAGAACCGGCCAAAACCAAGGAAAACTAGAAGAGGGAAAACCGTGGGAAAATGGAAAAAAAAGAGAAGGAAAAAAGAGAGGAAAAAAGAGAAAAGTTTGGGGAATTCTTGCAACTTTCAATCATTCAACCTTGATTAGGAGCAAGAAGGTGAAGCTTGCACTTGAGGAGCTTGAGGTTGCACCAAGAACATCAACTAGAAAGGTTTCCTTTTATTGTATAAGCTGAAATTTTATGGAAGTTGTGAAATTGTTGGATTTTGTGGTTCTTTTGGCTTGTTTCATACTTATCCTTGGCTTGTGAGGTGATTCCATGGATTGGTTTTATTGTTTTGCTTGTCTTGAACCTTGGCCAAGAGCTAGGGTTAGGGTTTCATTAGTTGCAAGACTTAATGTTGGGAATTGATGATTGGAAGTTGAATTCATGCTCATGTGTGTCCTAGAGGATGATTAGATGGCTTGGATTTGGTGTTTTGCTTCTCAAAATTTCAGCCAAGAATTTCTGTCCATTTTCTGTCCGAATTTGCTTGGTATATTTGAGGATGTTGGGAGCTGAAATAGCCTTAGCCTAAAGCATGAAAGTTGTAGAGAATTGAGTGAGGATGCTACCTGTAAATTTTCAGATGAATCGGAGCACTGTAGCATGTGAAATGACTAAATTACCCCTGATGCCCTGTTTCTGTCAGGAATCGTATTTTGCTACTGTAATGGGTCATTTTGACCGGGTAGATGAATGTTTTTGCTTTTGATGTCTTCTTAAGAATTGTAGCCTTGTATGTTAGCTTTCTATGGCTTTGGAATTTCTGGATTGGTTTGTGGCCAAGTTATGATAGTTTGAATGTAGCCTGTCGGCAATTCTGACGAGGGAAAATTTCTGAAACTGTTTTTGTATTTTCGACCTAGAAAGAGTGAATCTGGGCAGAAATGGTCTTCATGAAAGTTATATCTTGTTCTCTTAGCTTCGAAACGGCACCTCGTGCACTCTAATCCGATACTTGTAGCCTGAGTTATGGGTAACGGCGTACAAGGTGTCAAAACTGTCCTTTACACCTTTTAGTGTGTGTTTTCCGTTTTCGTCCGTTTTCCGTCCAAGCGCCATACATGTGCCTTTTGCTGTTTTAAGTGTTTATAAGTGCTTCTCGAGAGTTTAGTTCATTGGTATATACCGCGTCCGTCTTTTCACATTTGAAAATGGATTTTCCAATTTCATGAGATTCCTTTAATGTGGAATCGAGAACCTTATTTGATTGAAAATTCGACCTTGAATGCATTTAGGTAATTTTGATTTTATCTCTCAGGTGATCACGTGGACACCGAGACGCTTGTATGACCTCCTAAATTTACTCACTTGCTCTCGGTTAATTGGTGAGTGTCAAGTGCATGATTTGTTGACTTGCTTGACCTGTTACATGTTTAAATTGATCGTATTATTAAACTTTTTGGGGCGTGTACTTTATCTCGGCCGACCTCTCTTACTGACTGACCACTTGCTTGTGTTTGTTGTACTTGCTATTTAATCTTGTTGGGGGCCTTAAAACCTCATTGGTAAACCTTTTACCTCGGGCGGTAAGGGCTTGGCGAGGATTGGTAAATCATGAGTCTTCACATATTTTACGTCGGTTGGAGTGCTTCGCCGACTACATACTGGGTATACTCGAGTATTACCAAATTTTCTATTTGTGGCCGGGCCGGTTGGGGGGTGAAAGCGGTGGGCGGAGATGGTTGACAAGTGGAGCTCTACATGGATAAGAAAGTTGGAGTGTCAACTATTTGGAATGTGATCAAGATTGGGGATCTTGGCTCACGAAACCCGTATCCTTTATTTAATATGTAATTAAAGACTGTATTTGTATTCTTGTTCAAAGTTCGGTTACTTATCTTGTTTAATAAAGTGTAATTTTCTTGAGCTGCATGCTTGCATGTTTTCTTAGCCTCAGGCGTTAGCTCACCAATTGTTTTCCTTAACAGGTTAGAGGTGGGCGCGTGAATCGGAAGCTAGTACTTTTGTAGGATTTCCTAGCTTTGTATAAGATTGAATTTAATGGTTGAATTTGATGGTTTATGGTATTTTGGAGTTAGTATTAATGAGTTGTTATCAATGTAATGTTGATGTAATTTTGGGGTTTGTATTTTGTGAGAGTTTATTAGTAATTTTGATAGCCTTTAATGATGGCCTTACGAATGATTGTTTGGATCGATATGTGGGAGTTAGTAGTGAGTCCGTGAGAGTTGGGCGGTCCATGAACCACTGGTTACTAGGGGAGGTGGGCTGTCAGGTGGTATCGAGCTTAGGCTTGGATCTACATGTAGTGTATCCTAGGCTTCAAGTTTGGGATACGGTGTCAGGGTTAGTTGAAAAGTTAAGTGAAAGGATTCTTGGTATATATATTTGGTTAAGACTTGCATCCTCATTGGATGATTTGGAGGAAAAAAGTTGAGCTATGAATTTGGATGGTATGTTGGGCAAAATGGGGATTGAGTTGATTTACACTTTGGGGTGGCCAACCAGTGTTGATTGACTTTGTTCTTATCTTGGCGCTGAATATTACAATTGAGAATATTTGCTATATTTGGAATTATCGAAGATCTTGTTTAGAGGTAAGAACTCATAGTCTTCTTTATCGTGCTTAACGGAGATATATTTGTAGGTGAGGATTTTAATAGGAAGAATGCTTTATCAGACAGTGGTATCTATTCTAAGGATTTTTGAACTTGGTGCTTGATGTATTGACTAGCACTATCCATGCTTTATTGTTGAACTCAAATCCTCCTAGATGGGATGAATGTTGGTTGTGAACTAGAGCGGGAAGTTCAGTCTTTTGTAAGTTTTTTGCGAAAGATTAGTTGGGATGATGCTTTGTAGAGGCCTCTAAATTTTAAAAGACCTAACCTTCAGATTTTGTGATATTTGTGTGCTATATGATGTGTGATTATTCGAAATGACTTGTTGATTTGCTTGTGAATTACGGAATATCTGGTATATATGCCGGTTTACTTGTTTTACATGTTTTACTATTGACATGTGTGTTTACCTTTGCTCATGCATATTTAATTTTGTTGTCTATGCATCTAGACCTATAATTAGGGCTATGG
Organism: Gardenia jasminoides; assembly: GCA_013103745.1. Lineage (NCBI taxonomy): Eukaryota > Viridiplantae > Streptophyta > Magnoliopsida > Gentianales > Rubiaceae > Gardenia > Gardenia jasminoides. The sequence goes on from CM023104.1 coordinate 57,233, forward strand.
ATGCTCGTGGTCGTGGTGGGTGGGGAATTGAGGTGGGTGGGTGCGTGGGGCGTCCCAACCCTCGTGAGTGTTCACTTTTGAGTGCGAGGGACGGGTGGAGGTAATGAGGATCAAGTGGCTACTGACCATCAATGGGATGACCGACACTTGAGCGTCGGCCGATAATCAAGGCCTTGGACAGGAATCAACTTGGGGCCTGATCATGGGGATGATAGGGCTTTGGAGGCGTTTTCTTAAGTTTTCACCACCTAAATTTCTTGGAGGATCGACCCAGGGAGAAGCTGGTTTGAAAGGATGAGTGAGATATTTGCTGCCACATTATCTTGAAGAAAGGCAAGTGAACTTTGCTGTTTTCAGTTTGAGGGAGGCGGCTTCGGGCATGGTGGAATGTAATTAGAGTTAAATGGGAAGAGAACAAACCCCTGGACTGGACACATTTTGAGAGGGAGTTTAACGAAGTTCCTTCCCTATGATTCAAGAAAAGAGAGGATGATTTTATAAGGTTGAGATAGGGGCCTTGAGTGTTGCGAATATGAGGAGAAATTCACTAAACTATCAAGGTTAGCTCGGAGTTGGTGGTCACTTGGCGAAAAGGATAAAACGGTTACAAGGATTAAATGTGGAAATCTGAGGAGTCTTTAGCGGCCAAATTCTTACATTCACTGATGCCTAGAGAAAGCACAAAGAATCGAGGTGCTAAACTTCAAGTGAAGGCTTTTCAATCTAGAAGAAAAAAGCCCCAAGTAGCTCTGTTGGGCAAGTCGAGATGAGGAGTACCGCCTCCTAAAGTTGGAAAGGAAACGGGAGACGTGAGAACTTCGGAACCATTAAGAGGTGTTTCTGGTGGACAAGGACGATCGAGAAACGTCTTACAAGGAGGGCAAGTATCGACTCCTAGTGTAAGTTGTGGGTTTTGTGGAAAACCAATCATCACGAGGATGAATGTTGGAAGAAGTGGAAATGCTTGCGGTGTGGTAGTCTGAGCACGGATATACAAGTCTGGCGGCCATTTGAAAGGCCATTTGAAGGAAGCAATAGCGGTCCGACCAACCGTCATCTAAGCAATCTAGCGTGAGAGGAGGTCGATCGAGGTACCATCTAGGGTTTATACCCTAGGTCAACCCGACTCCGATCTGCTGAAATCATTGAAGGTAAGACCCTTCAATTACCAATACCTAGTTAGAGATTTGATTAATCTTGGCTCAATATACTCTTTGTAAACCCTAGTTTCATGAGTAGGGTAGGCGTGAGATCATTTTGGTTACCTATAAGTGGAGCGTTAAAGCGTTCATGGGAAGACCAAGGTTTAATTGTCAATGGGTATGTAAGGATTATGAGGTATGAATTTGAGGATGAAATTCTTTGAAGGAGGAGATTGTGAGGCCCGATTTTCCCAAGTTTTGGAAAATATTAAATAATGCTAATTATAGTGATTATTGTTTGCCAAGGCGTTTATTTGGTTTGTTTTACTTCTTAAAGTATTTTGTTTTACCTATTTTGTTTTACAAGTCAAAAACCCTAATTTGACATTTAAACCCTAGTTTGCTTCGAAAACCTTAATTTTGATAAAACCCTAATTTGTTTACACCTAATTGTAAATTAAACACTAAAGTACCAACCCTAATATATTTTCGAAACCCTAATTATATGTACAAATCAATGTTTGTTATTTCATGAATTTTCAAGGTGAATTTATGCAGCATGAGAGTTACTAGGGTAATTGGGTGATTAGTGGTCTAAGTATGTGTGATTAAGCTTTGATAAGCTAGGTTAAATTGAGTACCTATGGAATAATTTGATAGGAAAAGAAATCATGTGGGCAAGAGTGGAAAATAGCCTAAGTGTTGGGTTGATTTGGCATGACATTTTTGACCAATTTTGATAACTAAATATCTAAGTGTTGTTGTCATCCATAGCTCATTATAAACTACAAGAACCAAAACCAAGGAAAACTAGAAGAGGGAAAACCGTGGGAAAATGGAAAAAAAAAAGAGAAGGAAAAAGAGAGGAAAAAAGAGAAAAGTTTGGAATTCTTGCAACTTTCAATCATTCAACCTTGATTAGAACAAGAAGGTGAAGCTTGCACTTGAGGAGCTTGAGGTTGCACCAAGAACATCAACTAGAAAGGTTTCCTTTTATTGTATAAGCTGAAATTTTATGGAAGTTGTGAAATTGTTGGATTTTTGTGGTTCTTTTGGCTTGTTTCATACTTATCCTTGGCTTGTGAGGTGATTCCATGGATTGGTTTTATTGTTTTGCTTGTCTTGAACCTTGGCCAAGAGCTAGGGTTAGGGTTTCATTAGTTGCAAGACTTAATGTTGGGAATTGATGATTGGAAGTTGAATTCATGCCCATGTGTGTCCTAGAGGATGATTAGATGGCTTGGATTTGGTGTTTTGCTTCTCAAAATTTCAGCCAAGAATTTCTGTCAATTTTCTGTCCGAATTTGCTTGGTATATTTGAGGATGTTGGGAGCTGAAATAGCCTTAGCCTAAAGCATGAAAGTTGTAGAGAATTGAGTGAGGATGCTACCTGTAAATTTTCAGATGAATCGGATCACTGTAGCATGTGAAATGACTAAATTACCCCTGATGCCCTGTTTCTGTCAGGAATTGTATTTTGCTACTGTAATGGGTCATTTTGACCGGGTAGATGAATGTTTTTGCTTTTGATGTCTTCTTAAGAATTGTAGCCTTGTATGTTAGATTTCTAACGGCTTTGGAATTTCTGGATTGGTTGTGGCCAAGTTATGATAGTTTGAATGTAGCCTGTCGGCAATTCTGACGGGGAAAATTTCTGAAACTGTTTTTGTATTTTCGACCTAGAAAGAGTGAATTTGGGTAGAAATGGTCTTCATGAAAGTTATATCTTGTTCTATTAGCTTCGAAATGGCACCTCGTGCACTCTAATCCGATACTTGTAGCCTGAGTTATGGGTAACGGCGTACAAGGTGTCAAAACTGTCCTTTACACCTTTTAGTGTGTGTTTTCCGTCTTCGTCCGTTTTCCGTCCAACGCCCATGCATGTGCCCCTTTTTGCTGTTTTAAGTGTTTATAAGTGCTTCTCGAGTTTAGTTCATTGAGTATATATGCGTCCGTCTTTTCACATTTGAAAGTGGATTTTCCAATTTCATGAGATTCCTTTTAATGTGGAATCGAGAACCTTATTTGATTGAAAATTCGACCTTGAATGCATTTAGGTAATTTTGATTTTATCTCTCAGGTGATCACGTGGACACCGAGACGGTTGTATGACCTCCTAAATTTACTCACTTGCTCTCGGTTAATTGGTGAGTGTCAAGTGCATGATTTGTTGACTTGCTTGACTGTTACATGTTTAAATTGATATTATTATTAAACTTTTCGAGGGACGTGTACTTTATCTCGGCCGACCTCTCTTACTGACCGACCTGCTTGCTTGTGTTTGTTGTACTTGCTATTTAATCTTGTTGGGGATGCCCAAAACCTCATTGGTAAACCTTTTACCTCGGGCCGGTAAGGGCTTGGCGGGGATTGGTAAATCATGAGTCTTCACATATTTTAGTCGGTTGGAGTCGCCCGACTACATACCTAGGTATACTCGAGTATTACCAAATTTTCTATTTTGTGGCGGGCCGGTTGGGGGTGAAAGCGGTGGGCGGAGATGGTTGACAAGTGGAGCTCTACATGGATAATAAAGTTGGAGTGTCAACTATTTGGAATGTGATCAAGATTGGGATCTTGGCTCACGAAACCCGTATCCTTTATTTAATATGTAATTAAAAGACTGTATTTGTATTCTTGTTCAAAGTTCTGGTTACTTATCTTGTTTAATAAAGTGTAATTTTCTTGAGCCTGCATGCTTGCATGTTTTCTTAGCCTCTTGGCGTTAGCTTCCTTAATTGTTTTCCTTAGGGTTAGAGGTGGAGCACGTGGAATCGAGGAAGCTAGTATTTTTTGTAGGATTTCCTACGCTTTGTATAAGATTGAATTTAATGGTTGAATTTGATGGTTTATGGTATTTTGGAGTTAGTATTAATGAGTTGTTATCAATGTAATGTTGATGTAATTTTGGGGTTTGTATTTTGTGAGAGTTTATTAGTAATTTTGATAGCCTTTAATGATGGCCTTACGAATGATTGTTTGGATCGATATGTGGGAGTTTGTAGTGAGTCCCAGCGAGAGTTGGGCAGGCGGTCCGCCGAACCCTTTGGTTCGCCCTAGGGGGAGGTGGGCTGTCACAATTCTTCTATCCATTCAAACTTAGTTCCTTTCTTCAAGACCTTGAAAAATAGAAGTCCTCGAATAGCTAACTGAGACAAAAATCTATTTAGTATGGCGATACATCCAGTAAGTCTTTATACATCCTTAGTATTTTTGGCATATTAGAAATTGCTTAAAGCTTGTCTGGCTAGCTCTGATTCCTTCTTGAAATACCATATATCCAAGGAATTTCTAAAATCTCATCCTAAAAATACATTTCTCAAGGTTCAATCTCATTCAGGAATCTCTTAGTATAGTAAATATCTACCATAAATCTTGGATGAAATGATCTGTAGTTTTGTTCTTAATGAGCATATCATCAACATATACTTCCATCTTCCTACTGATTTGACACTGGAACAATTTATCAACTAACCTTTGATAGGTTGCTCAAGCATATTTTAATATAAAAAGCATAGTCACATAATAGTAAGTTCCAAATTCCATAATGAAAGAAATTTTTTCCTTGTCCCCTTCATCCATTGCTATCTGATGATAACCTTTAAAAGCATCTAAGAAATAGAATATTTCATATCTCATAGTTGAACCCACTAACTTGTTCATTTGGGGAAGAGGATAGCAATCTTTTGGATATGCCTTATATAAGTTGGTGAAATCTACGCACATTCTCTAGGCTTTTTCCTCCTTCCTCACCAATACTAGATTTGCTAGCCAAGTCGAGTAATTTGCCTCTTTTATCATTGAGTGTCTAGTTATTTGTCCACCACTTGCTTGATCGCTTCATTCTAATCAGGAGCAAAATTCCTCTTCTTCTTCTTAACAAGCTTGACATTACGGTTCACACAAAGTTTATGAACCATTAGTTCGGTTAGAATCCTTGGCATGTCATCTGCTCCTTAAGCAAATACTTCTGCAAATTCTTTTAACAAGGCCCTTAATTGTTCCTCGCTTGACTGAAGCAAAGAGGACCCAATTCTTGCCATATGATTTGGTTCATTTTAGTAAAAAATTCCTTTATTCCATCCTCGCTCTCCCATTTCTGTCCTTCTTCTAGCAGCTACAGGGAATCGATGCTAATAGTCTGGGCTATTAACTTTTCCTTTCCCTTCAGGGTCGCTATGTAACATACCTGAGCTATATTTGGATCATCCAACACCTCAGCAATTCTAGCTGAAGTAAGAAATTTCATAGTCAAATGGAGAGTAGAATATATTGCCTTCAAGGCATGAAGTGTTGGTCTTGCTAAAATCATATTATAAGAACTAGATTCTTTGACCACTACAAAATTGACTAGGATTGTTCAGCACTTTGGGGCTATGCCCACCATTACCATGAGAGTTATCATTCCCTCTAGTTTTACTAGGGGCCCAGCATAACAATCAAAGGTCTCCAAATAGGAATTAACAACTTATCATCTTGTTGTAATTCCTTGAATATTGGTAGTAAAGCACATTGTAAGGCCCAAATACAACCTAAGAGGGGGGGTGAATTAGGTTGACTAATGATCAGCCAAGTATTACCTCTTTTTAGAATTTTAATCACAAGCTCTTTAACAAATGATTTATCAAACAAATAGACAAGTCGACTTGAGCTTAAAGAGAGTTCCTCAAAACAGGCTTCTTCAATTTGGTGAAATTCGATCACACTTGTGTACAATAGAAGGATCACTTCCTCCTTGCCCCAAGCTCCACTTAGTCAAGCTAGGAAGTTTTACACTCTTTACAGAAAACCCTCACACAGCTACACAATTGATGAACTCACTCACAATTGAAAAGCTTCTCAATGAACTCACACTACAAGACTAACAATTCTTACTCAAAATGAGTATTTTCTAGCTAAAATCACTCTTAAGAACTTGTTATCCAAGTGTACAGTTGTAGTTTGATATTTGGGTGCTTGTATTTATAGGAGACCAAAAGTGCCTAGAAATGAGGTCAGCGGATAGTAGAAGCTGAAGGTCAACTAGCCGTTGGAGCTATCGGACGTCCGACACTCATTGCTTCGTCCGATGCTAGCGTCCGATAGGCAAGTTTGAGTCTTATCGGACGGTCGATGAATAATTCTGCGTCCGATAGCTTTCGTCGACGGTGGCCGATGCTCGGAAATTTTCATGGAATCGATCGGACGGCCGATACATGTCTTTGCGTCCGAAGGCTTGCGTCCGAAAGCGTCCAGTAAGCTCATCAAATTTCTTGGATATCTTGGACGTCCGATGTAGATGTTGTGCGTCCGAAAGGTGTCGTTAATGATCCTGTCTATCGGGCGTCCCTATCGAGGTTGGCGTCCGATAGGAAAGTTTGAGTTTTATCGGACGTCCGATACAAGGTATCGTCCGTCCGGCGATCAAATTTCTCCAACATTTCTGCCCGATGTCTGATTACGTCAAGGATCTCACTAGAAACCATTAGACCAATTTCTTCAATTGTTTTGTAATTATCAAAATTGGGATCACAATTAACATTCTCCCCTTTTGATGATGACAAAACAATTGAATATAATTTAACCAATATCGAGTTTAAAAAAACTCCCCCTTACTTGAATAACTATCTACTCCCCCTTACTCGAATAACTCATCTTTTTATTCTTTTTACTCCCCCTTTTTGTCATCACAAAAACATTCAACACAAAATGTGCGAAGCAAGCAATGAAAACTTTAATGCCAGATTAGCATAATTAGCATAATTTAGTAATGTAAACAAGCAGTGAAATCTCCAAGTAGAATTCCATTACATCAGATAAAATCATCCAGTAACATAATCCAAAATCACTTAAGGCCATCATCATTACCTGAAAATAATGTCAACAAGAGTACTGAGGTGCTGGTTCAACAAAAGTCTTAGATGAAAGCAGTAAAATAGATTGATACACTTTCACACCAGCAAAGGGAACAAAAATAGACTTGTGCATTCTAATGTGAAGTGTAAGTGCATCCTAGAGTGCCTAAAGGGTGAATGTTGATCGAGTTCCAGGTCGCCTTCTGACAAGCCGATATGTTGAATCATCTTCTTCTGCAGTTTCTTCCCCATCATCCTCGTTTTCTTCATCTTCCACAACCACTGGTTCTTTTCCCTTGGTAGATGATGAGGGATCACGCTGTGGATTTTGCGATTCAGTCATCTCTTGGTCATCCAATGGAGGATCAGTTCGTGGCTCTTTGGCTTGGGAGGTGTTTTCATCCTCGGGAGGAGAAAGTAACAGGTTTCTTTTGTCAAGAAAGTCAGATTTTTGATCAGATGTCATGGTTAACATAAGACCATGTTCGAGAAGAAGAACATGACTTTTGAGCTCGTTTAACAAATCCATGACATCAGATTGAGAGGAAATCCTAGAGGCTGACTTCCTAGGATGAATTGATGGACACAGGTAAATCTAAGAGTTCTAGTAATACTAGGAGAGAGAGGAGCATCATGTCCTTTCTTTGAACGAGACTCAGAGACAGCTTCCTTGGTGCACCAATTACCATCAAAGAATTTTAAATTCTTTCTTTCAAAATACTGTTTTGAAAACACAGAAGTGGTTAAGTCCTTAGGACATACACCACTTATAGGAACTTTGAAATGTTCAAAGATGGGAGTTAAAAACTTTCCATAAGAGAGTTTTCTTCTTGTATCAGTGGAGAGTTTCATCAGAAACTTACACATGACAAAGCCAAAATCTATTCGGATTCTTTCAACAAAGCAATAAAACAGATATAACTCCATTTTGTTTGCATCTGTCCGATGACCATCAGTTGGAACAAGCAAATTTGAGATGATTGAAAGATGATCAGATTTTTTGGGACTTAAATCTTCCAACTTGGCATCAACAGGGTTTGAAAGGGGATTGAAAATAAGCCATTAGTTTTCAGCATTGAAATGATTCAAACTTGTTGGAGTTTCCTCATAGGAAAAGAAGTTTGCAATCTTACTTTTGCACCCAAACTCAATGGTGGTTTTAAAATTTCATTCACAACAGAATCAAATACCAAATCAATTCCATTGACAGGATTTAAGCTCATCAGAATTACCCTTCCTAAGATTAGCAAAGAACTGATACATCATGTCAGGGTAATAGATATTAGGCATAACAATGATGTGAGACCATTTCTGAAATTCAAACAACTTGAGGACAGACTCTAGATCGATTTTCTTAAACTCAGAAGGAACAATGGATCGGCTGAATAATGAAACCTTTTGAGAGAATAAGGCAAACTTAGACTCAAAGACATCGAATCTATGAATTTGGGTAAAGGAGCGGGTTCTTATAACCGAGAGTCGAGAAGGAGTAGTGAGGTGGTTGTTTTGTAGCGAGCCACGTCTTGTTCTTTTGGAGTGCGTTTGCCACTGTGGTGAGGAAGTATCTTCATCTCTTGGCATCTTCTTGCGTCCGGTAGATGTGAGCTCCACAGTCGCATTACCATCTTGCTTGTGTTGTGTGATTTGAGTGATGAGGAGATGTTTACGTGTAATGCAGAGTTACACTTTTAAATTGGGTGAAGATATATCAATTTTCGAGCAGAAGAGGAGAAAAGGAGAACTTAGGGTTTCTGGTGTGATTTGGGAATGAGAGAGAAGTGATTTATAGTGCGGATAATTGATGAAGATTGGACCATAATAGGTGAGAGGTGAAGTCTGAACTTTCAATTTTGAGAAATGGTGAAGGTTTGGGGAATTTGGAGTTTTGAATTGAGGTGGTTGGGAAGATGCGTCCAATTAAATGTGGTTGGTGATGGAGTGAAGTGAAATGACCTGATTCGGTCTACTGTTCATGTCGGACGTCCGAACGTTCTAAAGCGTCCGACCAATGCGTCCGATAGCATTTTCTGGAAAATGACCAAGAACACTATCGGACGTCCGATAAGTTTTCACCAGAAAAGCTTATGGCTCCTTTTCTAAAATACCCAATTTCGAACGAAGATGTCTAAATTGTTCTAAGGGTAGTGCTTTTGTGAAAATATCAGCAATTTGATCATTGAGGCGGACATAGTTTACACAAATTTCACCTTTTTGAACAAGATCCACGAATGAAATGATGCTTAATGTCTATATGTTTTGTTCTAGAATGTTGAATAGGATTTTTTGTCAAATTGATTGCACTAGTATTATCACAAAAAATGGGCATATTATCATATGTCAAACCAAAATCATTCAAGGTGTGTTTCATCCAAATTAATTGTGCACAACATGCACTAGCAGCAACATATTCCACTTCGGTTGTTGACAAGGAAATAGCATTTTGTTTCTTACTAAACCAAGAGACTAAACACTTTCCAAGAAAATGACAAGATCCACTAGTACTCTTTCTATCAATTCTACACCGCCAAAATCAGCGTATAACCACACAAGGTAAATTCATTACATTTAGAATACCAAAGACCAAAATTCATGGTTCCTTTTAAATAACGAAAAATTCTTTTAACGGCATTCAAATGAGATTCTTTTGAGCAAGATTGAAAACAAGCACATAGGCATAAGGCAAACATAATATCCGGTCTACTTGCAGTTAAATAAAGAAGGCTTCCGATCATACCTCTATACTTTTTCTCATCTACATTTGTACCTTCTTAGGTCCTTTTCAAGCTTGGTGGGCGATTGCACATTGGTGTTCCTACTTGCTTTGAATCTTCCATGCAGAACCTTTTGAGAAGTTCTTTGGTGTATTTTATTTGGTTGATGAAGGTTCCTTCACGTGTTTGAATGACTTGGAGTCCGAGAAAAAAGTTCAATTCTCCCATTAAGCTCATCTCAAACTCATTTTGCATAATGGTGGAAAAATCCTTGCACAAGTCCTCATTAGTAGCACCAAATATAATATCATCAACCTAAATTTGTACAATAAGAAGATCATTTGATTTTTTGTTTTGTAAAAGAGTTGTGTCTACTATGCCTCTTTTAAAACCATTTTCAATTAAGAACCCACTTAAACGTTCATACCAAGCCCTAGGGGCTTGTTTTGAGCCATATAATGCTTTTGAAAGTTTAAATACATGATTAGGAAACTTTTCATTTTCAAAGCCGGGTGGTTGATCCACATACACTTCTTGATCAATGAAACCATTTAGAAAAGCACTTTTAACATCCATTTGATACAACTTAAAACCCTTGAAACATGCAAATGCAAGAAACATCCTAATAGACTCTAATCTAGCAGCGGAACAAGCGTTTCATCATAATCAATACCTTCTTCTTGAGCATACCCTTTAGCCACTAATCTAGCCTTATTTCTTACAATTTCACCTTTATCATTTAATTTATTTCTAAACACCCATTTAGTGCCAATGATAGGATAATTTTGAGGTCTTTCAATTAAAGTCCAAACATTATTTCTTTCAAATTGATTTAACTCCTCTTGCATGGCCATAATCCAATAATCATCTTTTAAGGCATCATTGATGTTTTTAGGCTCAATATGAGATAAAAAGGCGAAATTATCAAATAATGGCTTTGATGAAGAACGACTTCTTACCCTCTCGGATGGATCACCAATGATCAAATCCTTTGGATGATTTTGAATGAACTTCCATGCTTTAGGAAAATCCTTTAGTGATTCATCATTCTTGTCTTCTTCATCTAGCCTTGGTTCTTGAGAATCACCATCTTTTGAATTTTCTTCCATATCACAATTGTTTTCTTCTTGAAGTATGAGCTTCTCAAGATTCTTTTGAATACCTACATCATCATCTACACAAGTGCTATTTGAAGAGTTGCCATTAGATTCATCAAATGAAACATGTATAGCTTCTTCAATCACAAGAGTTCTTCTATTATAAACTCTATATCCTCTTTTATTTTCACAATATCCCAAGAAAATACCTTCATCGGTTTTCTTATCAAACTTTCCAAGGTGTTCTTTGATATTTAAGATAAAACATTTGCATCAAAACTTTAAAATAACCAACAATTGGCTTTTTATCAAACATCAACTCATATGAAGTTTTGTTCAAAATGGTCTTAGTAATACTCTATTCATTACATAGCAAGCTGTATTCTGACTTCCAAAAAATATTTTGGTAAATCATTTTCACTTAACATGGTTCTTAGGCTTCTACAAGTGTTCTATTTTTTCTTTCAACAACACCATTTTGTTGAGGGTTTTACAATTGAAAATTCATGAGTTATTCCATTATGATCACAAAATTCGAAATCCACAATATTTAAATTCCGAACCATTATCACTTCTAATTTTGATAATATGCAATCCAAGTAAATTTTGCACTTTTGCAAAAGAGAGACAAAACTTTTAAAGGCATCATCTTTATGAGTAAGAAAAATAGTCCATGTATATCTAGAGTAATCATCAACAATATGAAACAAAATCTTCTACCACCTAGACTAGCAATAGGTGTAGGACCAAATAGATCAAGATGTAAAAGTTCCAATGGCTTAGATGTAGAAATGTTTTCTTAGGTTTAAAAGATATTTTGGTTTGTTTCCCAAATTGACATGCATCACAAATCTTACCCTTTTCAAACTTAATCTTAGGAAGTCCTCTAACAAGTTCCCTTTTTGAAATTTCATTTATCACATCCATGTTAAAATGACAAAGTCTTCTATGCCACAACCAAGGATCTTCATTTGAGATTTTAAGGCATTTAAAACTAGAAGAGTCAATTTTCTCAAGAATCACAACATAGATGTCATTGTATCTACTTCCTTTGAAAACAATATTAAATTTGAGTCAAGAACCAAACATTCATGCTTTTTGAATAAAACAAATAGATCTTTATCACAAAGTTGACTAACACTAAGCAAATTATAACTTAGATTATCTACTAGAAGAACATTATGCACAAATGTTTCACCATTCTTACCCACATCACCTCAATTGTTTTAGCTTTCATGTAGTCTCCAAAGTCACTTTTCCACTTGACTTTGATTTGAGCTTGATGAATTGTGAAGAATCGCCGGTCATGTGCCTTGAGCATCCACTATCAATGAACCATTTTGATTTCTTCATATCCTTTTCAATTTTTACCTACAAGAAATAGAAAGTTTGGTACCCTTTTAATTTTTGGGTCCTTGATGGTTAGAGTCAATGTTTGACTAACCACATGCATCTCATTCCTTTTCTCATGTTTCTTTTCACATAGCAATCATGCTTCAAGTGACCTACTTGGAAGCAAAAATCACACATAATGGTAGAGTCGTTTACATGAACTGATTTAATGAATCTAACTCCACTTTTTCTATGGATTGTAAATTCATTTGCATTAAACATAATTTTCCTTTCATAAGGGTTAAACACCTTTCTTGTGAAACTATTTTGTTTCTTGTTTTGAAGCATCACGTCAAGATTATCCATTCTCTTTTTCAAGTCATTTTGTCTTTCTTTGAGCATTTCACAAGGCTTGTTTTCTATCAAGTTCATATTGCAATTCCATTTCAGTTTTTACTAAGCAATCATTGTCATATTTTAACTTCTTGTTATCTTGAAACAAGTTTGCATTATCTTGCAAAAGAAAAGTAATTTTTTGTTTTAGTTCTTTGTTTCTAGATTAAGACTCTTTTAAGCTTTCATGCAGTTTTGCAACAAATGACTCTAAATCATCATCATCATCATCACTATTGTATTGTGGATGAGAAGTTACCTCATTGTCACCAATTGCCATAAAGGCAATTTGAGCTGATTCTTCTTCTTCTTCAATCTCTCCTTCCGAGTTGCATTCGTTCCAAGTAATTTGAAAGTTGTTAAACTTTGGTTTTCTTTCATTCTTCATATCTTTCTTCTTCTTCATTGGACAGTCCACCGCATAATGCCCGAGCTGCCCACACTCGAAGCACTTATCTCCTTGCTTCTTGTTTGCATCATATCTTGCTGTAAGGCCCAAGTACAACCTAAGAGGGGGGGGTGAATTAGGTTGATTAAAAATCAGCCAAGTATTACCTCTTTTTCTGATTTTAATCACAAGTTCTTGAACAGATGATTTATGAAGTAGATAGACAAGTCAAGATTGATAAATATGGATGAAATTTCAAACAGTGAATATGATACATTAAGATAAAACAAGTAATGAAGATAGCAAACCAAGCTTCTTCAAGTCTCCACTTGAGCTTGAAGAGAATTCCTCAAAACAGCCTTCTTCAATTTGGTGAAATTCAATCACACTTGTGTACAATAGAAGGATCACTTCCTCCTTGCCCCAAGCTCCACTTAGTCAAGCTAGGAAGTTTTACACTCTTTGAAAACCCTCACACAGCTACACAATTGATGAATTCACTCACAATTGAAAAGCTTCTCAATGAACTATCACTACAAGACTAACAATTCTTACTCAAAATGAGTATTTTCTAGCTAAAATCACTCTTAAGAACTTGTTATCCAAGTGTACAGTTGTATTTGATATTTGGACAGTTCTTGTATTTATAGGAGACCAAAAGTGCCTAAAGCGAGGTCAGCGGATAGTACAAGTTGAAATGTCAACTAGCCGTTGGAGCTATCGGACGTCCAGGACACTCGTTGTTTCCGATGCTGGCGTCCGATAAGAAGTTTAGTCTTATCGGACGGATGATGAATAATTCTGCGTCCGATAACTTTGCGTCCGCGGTAACCGGCTCAGAAAATTTTCATGGAATCGATCGGACGGCCGATACATGTCTTTGCGTCCGAAGGCTTGCGTCCGAAAGCGTCCAGTAAGCTCATCAAATTTCTTGGATATCTTCGGACGTCCGATGTAGATGTTATCGCGTCGAAGAGGTGTCCAATAGATCCCTGTCTATCGGACGTCCGATACGTCAGGTTGAGCGTCCGATAGGAAGGTTTCGAGTTTTATCGGACGTCCGATACAAGGTATCGTCCGTCCGATCCGGTTCTTCAAGGTTTCTGCCTCGATATCCATTCATCAAGTCTCACTAGAAAACATTAGACCAATTTTCTTCAATTGTTTTGTAATTATCAAAATTGGGATCACAATTAACATTCTCCCTTTTGATGATGACAAAACAATTGAATGAATTGACCAAAATTGAGTTTTAACAAAAGAATTCCCCTTACTTGAATAACTCCCCTTACCGAATAACTCAAATTTCTTTTCCTTTTTACTTGAATAACTCCCCCTTACTCGAATAACTCAAATTTCTTTTTCTTTTTACTCCCCCTTTTTACTCCCCCTTTTTGTCATCACAAAAACATTCATCCCAAATGTAAACAAAAGCAGAATCAGCATAGTGTAGTAATGTAAACAAGCAGTGAAATCTCCAAAGTTAGATTTCATCAGATAACTCTAATATCAGATTTCAGCAGATAACATCATCCAGCAACATAGTGCAAAATCATGAAAAGGCCAATTGTAAGGCCATCATCATTAACTGAAAAATGTTAAAAGCACTGAAGTGCTGGTTCTACAAAGGTCTTAGATGAAAGCAGTAAAATAGATTAATACACTTTCACATCAGCAAAGGGAACAAAAACAGACTTGTGCATTCTAATGTGAAGTGTAAGTGCATCCTAGAGTGCCTAAAGAGTGAATGTTGATCGAGTTCCAGGTCGCCTTCTGACAAGCCTATACGTTGAATCATCTTCTTCTGCAGTTTCATCCCCATCATCTTCGTTTTCTTCATCTTCCACAACCACTGGTTCTTTCCCCTTGGTAGATGATGTGGGATCACTGTAGAGTTTGTGACTCGGTCATCTCTGGTCATCCAATGAAGGATGGGTTGGCTCTTTGGCTTGAGAGGTGTTTTCCATCCCTGAGGAGGGAACAACAGGTTTCTTTTGTCAAGAAAGTTGGATTTTTGGTCAGATGTCATGGTTAACATGAGACCATGTTCAAGTAGAAGAACATGACTTTTGAGCTCGTTCAACAAGTCCAAGACATCAGATTGAGAGGAAATCCTAGAGGCTGACTTCCTAGGATGAATTGATGGACCTGGAGTAAATCTAAGAGTTCTAGCAAGACTAGGAGAGAGAGGAACATCATGTCCTTTCTTTGAGCGAGATTCAGAGACAGCTTCCTTGGTGCACCAATTTCCATCAAAGAATTTTAAATTCTTCCTTTCAAAATACTGTTTTGAAAACACGTATGGTTAAGTCCCTTAGGACATACACCACTTATAGGAATTTTGAAGTGTTCAAAGATGGGAGTTAAAACTTTCCATAAGAGAGTTTTCTTCTTGTATCGGAGAGTTTCATCAGAAACTTACACATGACAAAGCCAAAATCTATTCGAATTCTTTCAACAAAGCAATAAAACAGATATAACTCCATTTTGTTTGCATCTGTCCGATGACCATCAGTTGGAACAAGCAAATTTGAGATGATTGAAAAGATGATCAGGTTTTTAGGACTTAAATCTTCCAACTTGGCATCAACAGGAGTTTGAAAAGGAGATTGAAAATAGGCCATTAATTTCTCAGCATTGAAATGATTTAAACTTGTTGGAGTTTCCTCATAGGAAAAGAAGTTTGCAATTTTACTTTTGCACCCAAACTCAATGGTGGTTTTTAGAATTTCATTCACAACATCAGAGTCAAAACCAAATCAATACCATTCACACGGATTTAAGCTCATCAGGAATTACCCTTCCTAAGATTGGCAAAAAAGCGATACATCATGGGGTAATAGACATTAGGCATAACAATGATGTGAGACCATTTCGAAACTCAAACAACTTAAGGACAGGACTCTAGATCGATTTTCTTAAACTCGAAGGAATAATGGATCGCTGAATAATGAAACTTTTGAGAGAATAAGTCAAACTTAGACTCGACATCGAATCTATGAATTTAGGTAAGGGAGCGGGTTCTATTATAACACGAGAATCAAGGAGTAGTCTGAGGTGGTTGTTTTGTAGCGAGCCCGCGTCTTGTTCTTTTGGAGGTGCGTTTGCCACGGGAGGAAGTATCTTCATCTCTTGGCAACTTCTTGCGTCCGGTGGATGATAGAGCTCCACAGTCGCATTACCATTGTGCTTATGTTGTGTGATTTCGGTGATGAGGAAGTGTTACCACGTAATGCGAGTGACACACTTTTAAATTGAAGGATATATCAATTTGAGCAGAAAAGAGGAGAAAAAGAACTTAGGGTTTCGGTGAGATTTGGGAATGAAGAGGAGTGATTTATAGTGCGGACACTTGATGAAGATTGGACCGCATAATAGGTGAGGTGAAATCAGAACTTTCAATTTTGAGAAATGGTGAAGTTTTGGCTGGGAATTTGGAGTTTTGAATTGAGGTGGTTGGGAAGATGCGTCCGAATTAAATGTAGTTGGCCGATGGAAATGAAGTGAAATGACCAGTCTGGCATTCATGTGTCGGACATCCGAGCGATCAAGCGTCCGACCCATGCGTCCGATAGCATTTTCGGAAAATGACCAAGAACAACCGGACGTCCGTTCATCGGATCGGACGTCCGATAAGTTTTACGAGAAAGCTTAAGGCATCTTTTCTAAAATACCAATTTGAGCGAAGATATCTAAATTGTTCTAGGGTAGTGCTTTTGTGAAAATATCAGCAATTTGATCATCAATGCGGAACATAGTTTACACAAATTTCACCTTTTTGAACAAGATCACGAATGAAATGATGCTTAATGTCTATATGTTTTGTTCTAGAATGTTGAATAGGATTTTTTGTCAAATTAATTGCACTAGTGTTATCACAAAAATGGGCATGTTATCATATGTCAAACCAAAATCATTCAATGTATGTTTCATCCAAATTAATTGTGCACAACATGCACTAGCGCAACATATTCCGCTTCGGTTGTTGATAAGGAAATGGCATTTTGTTTCTTACTAAACCAAGAGACTAAACACTTTCCAAGAAAATGACAAGATCCACTAGTACTTTTTCTATCAATTCTCATCCATAAAATCAGTCCAGTATAACCACACAAGGTGAATTCATTACATTTAGAATACCAAATACCAAAATTCATGGTTCCTTTCAAATAACGAAAAATTCTTTTAACGGCATTCAAATGAGATTCTTTTGGGCAAGATTGAAAACGAGCACATAAGCATACAGCAAACATAATATCCGGTCTACTTGCAGTTAAATAAAGAAGGCTTTCGATCATACCTCTATACTTTTTCTCATCTACATTTGTACCTTCTTCGTCCTTTTCAAGCTTGGTGGATGTGCACATTGGTGTTCCCACATGCTTTGAGTCTTCCATGCCGAACCTTTTGAGGAGTTCTTTGGTGTATTTTATTTGGTTGATGAAGGTTCCTTCACGTGTTTGAATGACTTGGAGTCCAGAAAAAGTTCAATTCTCCCATTAAGCTCATCTCAAACTCATTTTGCATAATGGTGGAAAAATCCTTGCACAAATCCTCATTAGTAGCACCAAATATAATATCATCAACGTAGATTTGTACAATAAGAAGATCATTTGATTTTTGTTTTGTAAAAAGAGTTGTGTCTACTATGCCTCTTTTAAAACCATTTTCAACTAAGAATCCACTTAAACGTTCATACCAAGCCCTAGGGGCTTGTTTTAGACCATATAATGCTTTTGAGAGTTTAAATACATGATTAGGAAACTTTTCATTTTCAAAGCCGGGTGGTTGATCCACATATACTTCTTGATCAATGAAACCATTTAGAAAGGCACTTTTAACATCCATTTGATACAACTTAAAACCCTTGAAACATGCAAATGCAAGAAACATCCTAATAGACTCTAATCTAGCAACGGAGAACAAGCGTTTCATCATAATCAATACCTTCTTCTTGAGCATACCCTTTAGCTACTAATCTAGCCTTGTTTCTTACAATTTCACCTTTATCATTTAATTTATTTCTAAACACCCATTTAGTGCCGATGATAGGATAATTTTGAGGTCTTTCAATTAAAGTCCAAACATTATTTCTTTCAAATTGATTTAACTCCTCTTGCATGGCCATAATCCAATAATCATCTTTTAAGGCATCATTGATGTTTTAGGCTCAATATGAGATACAAATGCTAAATTATCAAATAATGTCTTTGATGAAGAGCGAGTTCTTACCCTCTGGGATGGATCACCAATGATCAAATCCTTTGGATGATTTTGAATGAACTTCCATGCCTTAGGAAAATCCTTTAGTGATTCATCAATCTTGTCTTCTTCATCTAGTCTTCGAATTTCTTGAGAATCACCATCTTTTGAATTTTCTTCCATATCACAATTGTTCTCCTCTTGAAGTGTGAGCTTCTCAAGATTCTTTTGAACACCTACATCATCATCTACACAAGTGCTATTTGAAGAGTTGTCATTAGATTCATCAAATGAAACATGTATAGCTTCTTCAATCACAAGAGTTCTTCTATTATAAACTCTATATCCTCTTTTATTATCACAATATCCCAAGAAAATACCTTCATCGGTTTTCTTATCAAACTTTCCAAGGTGTTCTTTGATATTCAAAATAAAACACTTGCATCCAAAACTTTAAAATAGCCAACAATTGGCTTTTTTATCAAACATCAACTCATATGAAGTTTTGTTCAAAAGGTCTTAGCAATACTCTATTCATTACATAGCAAGCTGTATTTACGGCTTCCACCCAAAAATATTTTGGTAAATCATTCTCACTTAACATGGTTCTTGCGGCTTCTACAAGTGTTCTATTTTTTCTTTTTTTTTCAACAACACCATTTTGTTGAGGGGTTTTTACAATAGAAAATTCATGAGTTATTCCATTATGATCACAAAATCTGAAATCCACAATATTTAAATTCCGAACCATTATCACTTCTAATTTTGATAATATGCAATCCAAGTAAATTTTGCACTTTTGCAAAGAGAGAGACAAAACTTTTAAAGGCATCATCTTTATGAGTAAGAAAAATAGTCCATGTATATCTAGAGTAATCATCAACAATAACGAAACAAAATCTTCTACCACCTAGACTAGCAATAGGTGTAGGACCGAATAGATCAAGATGTAAGAGTTCCAATGGCTTAGATGTAGAAATGATTTTCTTAGGTTTAAAAGATGTTTTGGTTTGTTTTCCAAATTGACATGCATCACAAATCTTATCCTTTTCAAACTTAATTTTAGGAAGTCCTCTAACAAGTTCCCTTTTTTGAGATTTCATTTATCACATCCATGTTAAAATGACAAAGTCTTCTATGCCACAACCAAGGATCTTCATTTGAGATTTTAAGGCATTTAAAACTAGAAGAGTCAATTTTTTCAAGAATCACAACATAGATGTCATTGTATCTACTTCCTTTGAAAACAATGTTAAATTTTGAGTCAAGAACCAAACATTCATGTTTTTTGAATAAAACAAATAGATCTCTATCACAAAGTTGACTGACACTAAGCAAATTATAACTTAGATTATCCACTAAAAGAACATTATGCACAAATGTTTCACCATTCTTACCCACATCACCTACTCCAATTGTTTTAGCTTTCATGTCGTCTCCAAAAGTCACTTTTCCACTTGACTTTGATTTGAGCTTGATGAATTGTGAAGAATCACCGGTCATGTGTCTTGAGCATCCACTATCAATGAACCATTTTGATTTCTTCATATCCTTTTCAATTTTTACCTACAAGAAATAGAAAGTTTGGTACCCTTTTAATTTTGGGTCCTTGATGGTTAGAGTCAATGTTTGACTAACCACATACATCTCATTCCTTTTCTCATGTTTCTTTTCACATAGCACTCATGCTTCAAGTGACCTACTTGGCAGCAAAAAATCACACATAATGGTAGAATCGTTTACGTGAACAGATTTAATGAATCTAACTCCACTTTTTCTATGAATTGTAAATTCATTTGCATTAAATATAATTTTCTTTTCATAGGGGTTAAACACTTTCCTTGTGAAACTACTTTGTTTCTTGTTTTGAAGCATCACGTCAAGATTATCCATTCTCCTTTTCAAGTCATTTTGTCTTTCTTTGAGCATTTCACAAAGGCTTGTTTTTCTATCAAGTTCATACTGCAATTCCATTTCAGTTTTTAGTAAGCAATCATTGTCATATTTCAACTTCTTATTATCTTGAAACAAGTTTGCATTATCTTGCAAAAGAAAAGTAATTTTTTGTTTTAGTTCCTTGTTTCTAGAATAGGACTCTTTCAAGCTTTCATGCAGTTTTGCAACAAATGACTCTAAATCATCATCATCATCATCACTATTGTATTGTGGATGAGAAGTTACCTCATTATCACCAATTGCCATAAAGGCAATTTGAGCTGTTTCTTCTTCTTCTTCAATCTCTCCTTCCGAGTTGCATTCATTCCAAGTAATTTGAAAGTTGTTAAACTTTGGTTTTCTTTCATTCTTCATATCTTTCTTCTTCTTCATTGGACAGTCCACCGCATAATGCCCGAGCTGCCCACATTCGAAGCACTTATCTCCTTGTTTCTTGTTTGCATCATATCTTGCTTTGTATTTTGTATTGAGTTGATTGTTGTTTTGATTGCTTGGTCCTCTTTTTCTGAATCTTCTCTTGTTGAGTATTCTTTTGAAGCTTTTTGTGATAAGTGCAAGATCACTATCATCACAATCACCATCTTCTTCATCTTGTGAAGCCAAGTCATCCTCATCTTGTGCAGCCTTTAGAGCAATGCTTCTTTTAGCTCTTGCTTCCTCTTCATCTTGTACTTTGCTTTTGAGCTTTAATTCATAAGATTAGAGAATTAATGAGAGACTCAATAGACATAGAGTTCAAGTCCTTGGCTTCCTCAATTCCAGTCACTTTGTTCTCCCATTCTTTAGGTAGAGCATTCAAAATTTTCCTATTCTTTTCACCAAGAGTGTATTCCTTTTCCAAAACCTCTAGGTCTTTAATAAGGTCATTGAATCTACAGTACATCTTATCAATGTTTTCATGAGGTTCCATTTTGAATGATTCATATTTAGTAACAAGAATGGATTTCTTTTGCTCCCTTACATCCTCACTATCTTCATGAATTTCTCTTAGTTTATCCCAAATTTCTTTGGCAGATTTACACCCTTTTACTCTAATGGATTCATTCGAATCTAGTGCACTATAAAGAACATTCATGGCTTTTGCGTTTGATGTGAGATTAGCTCTATCCTCTCGATTCAACTCATCTCTAGTTTTTAATCTAGGAACATGAGTGATGGGATCATTAATAATGGCAGTGTAAGGACCTTCACTAACAATAAACCATAAATCAATGTCAATAGATTGCAAGAAAATAATCATACGTTCTTTCCAGCTTACATAGTTTGATCCATTAAACATTGGTGGTCTAGTAATTGATTGACCTTCACGAACATGGCATTGTTGGTTGTCATCTTTACTCTAAGCGGTTAAGCTTGATTCTAGAGACCAAGCTCTGATACCAATTGTAAGGCCCAAATACAACCTAAGAGGGGGGGGTGAATTAGGTTGATTAATATCAGCCAAGTATTACCTCTTTTAGAATTTTAATCACAAGCTCTTTAACAAATGATTTATCAAACAAATAGACAAGTCGAGATTGATAAATATGGATGAAATTTCAAACAATGAATATGATATGCAAGCTAAAAGAGTAATGATGGAAAGCAAACCAAACTTCTTCAAGACTCCACTTGAGCTTAAAGAGTTCCTCAAACAGCTTCTTCAATTTGGTGAAATTGATCACACTTGTGTACAGTAGAAGGATCACTTCCTCCTTGCCCCAAGCTCCACTTAGTCAAGCTAGGAAGTTTTACACTCTTTACAGAAAACCCTCACACAGCTACACAATTGATGAACTCACTCACAATTGAAAAGCTTCTCAATGAACTCACACTACAAGACTAACAATTCTTACTCAAAATGAGTATTTTCTAGCTAAAATCACTCTTAAGAACTTGTTATCCAAGTGTACAGTTGTAGTTTGATATTTGGACAGTGCTTGTATTTATAGGAGACCAAAAGTGCCTAGAAGCGAGGTCAGCGGATAGTAGAAGTTGAAAGGTCAACTAGCCGTTGGAGCTATCGGACGTCTGACACTCTGTTGCTCGTCCGATGCTAGCGTCCGATAGGCAAGTTTCGAGTCTTATCGGATGGTCAATGAATAATTTTGCGTCCGATAGCTTTGCGTCCGACAGTGGCCAGTAAGCTCAGGAAATTTTCATGGAATCGATCGGACGGCCGATACATGTCTTTGCGTCCGAAGGCTTGCGTCCAGTAAGCTCATCAAATTTCTTGGATATCTTCGGACGTCCGATGTAGATGTTATGCGTCCGAAGAGGTGTCCGATAGATCCCTATCTATCGGACGTCCGATCGTCAGGTTGGCGTCCGATAGGAAAGTTTGAGTTTTATCGACGTCCGATACAAGGTATCGTCCGTCCGGTCAAACTTCTCCAACAAGATTTCGCCTCGATGTCTGTTACGTCAAGGATCTCACTAGAAAACATTAGACCAATTTCTTCAATTGTTTTGTAATTATCAAAATTCGGGATCACAATTAACACACATCAATCCTACCCCTATTGTCTGCATATACTTTCTTCTCCTTGTAATTATTGGTTATTACTTCAATAACTATAGCTTCATGATAATTTGAAGCTAAGGGAACAACATCTTCTAGTCCATAAATAAGCTCTTTATAAATCTCCATTCTCTTCTTGGATTTTTCCTATTTAGGGATGGTCGGTTATTCCAACGGGAAGAATGACTATCTCCTCTAGCAGGTTCTCCCACAATAGTATTATGATTCCTACCAAATTCTATGCATCTAGCTCTGGTGACCTATCTCTGTGATTTTGGTACTTGCCTTTTCGATAATCACCCCTATCATGAAATTGATAATTTCTCCTTCCTTTTTGTTTAGTTCAACCATGTTTAACAAACTGCCTAAGATGCCCTCACTTGATTAAATCTTCAATCTCTTTTTTGAGGTCTCTACAATCTTCCGTGTCGTGCCCTATGTCTTTGTGAAATTCACAATAAAGGTTTTGATTCCTTTGATTTTTATTTCCTAATAATCGTCTAGATGGATGCCTTAACCCTTTTGTCTCCATGATGGTAAATATCTGTCTTCTTCGAACAGTGAGTGGAGTGAAATTCTTATTTGATTTTGGCGACAGTCCTCTTGATAGCTAATTAAAAGTACTTCTTTTTGGCTATGAGTCCTATGTGTCTCGAGCTTGCTCACTTCTTCTCCATTTATCTTCTCTTAGCTTCTCCTGTTTACCTTTGAGATGCTTGGGCTCATCAGCATTGGCTTGTTCATATGCCCTATCTAGAATTTCTTTCACACTTTGGGGTCACTATTCTATGAACTCAGTATATAGATTTTGCAATTTCAAACCATTAACAAATGCAGCCATCATCACCTTAGCATATTGATCTTTCACCCGTAAACTTTTGCTATTAAATTGCACCATACACTCCCTTAAGAATTAGTCTGGTCGTTGCTTTATGGCCATCAAATGAGCCATGCTTTTGGAGAAAGTTCTAGATGAGATCAATTGAGAAGCAAACTGAAAAGCCAGCTATTCAAAAGAACTTATGGATTTGGGAGGTAATCCTTGAAACCATAATCTTGCCCTTTCCTTTGAAAACATTGGGAAGGTCTTAGACCTTACAACATCAGGAGTAGTTTGTAATTGCATCTGAGTTAGAAATGCGAACAAGTGGTAATCTGGATTAGGCATGGCATCATACGATTTTATAGTGGAGTTCTTAAACTTAGTTGAAAGAGGGTAATTTTCAATATTAGAGATAAATGAAGAGACAATAAATATTGCCAGGCTTATTTCTAGATTAAATATTCTATCCAACTCATCTCTAACCTAATGATCAAGTTGTGGAGAGGAATGAATATTGGCCCTTGATTGCTTATGTGAAGATTTTGGGATGTCTATCTGGGAGGGAGAGTGTCGAATTTTCTTTCTACAATGATGCCTATCTTCTGAACTGCTATTAGAAGAATCTTCACTTCTCATGGGTGTTTCCAAATTTTATTCATCTTGCATCTTCTCCTTACCCTTGAGATGTTTAACAATGGCCTCAAAGGTACATAAATTATCGGTCACCACTTGGACTAATTGTTTTGGTGCGATTGTAGCCAACCCATTTCCCACATCACCTTGAGTTTGCCTGGGGTGAATGTTATTCTAGTTGCTCTGATCCCCCTCCCTAGAGGTCTCGGTATTCCTTTTCGATCGAGTCTTTTCCATCACCAAAAGATGAAATTCTGTTCCCACAGACGCTGCCAATTGAAAGAATAAGAACCTGCAAGGACCGAACTGAAGCAATACTAAAAACCTCTAATGACCAAACTGTACCTACTGAAAAATATGTGATTAACTCCTCATCTTAACTCTGACAGTCAAGTTGAGATTTTTAGAGAAAATAAAGTGTATGTAACTGTTATAAGAACAGCTAACTTTCCTCTCTTTTCTGGCTATTTTTATGGAGTGATATGAGATAAGTTACAAAGAGTTGGAGTTTATCTCTTGTAGAGAGATAAAGCTCATTCACAGAAATGATCATTGATAGGTAAAAGAGATAAGGTTTTTAACTGTTTAAGACGTGTCACCTTGGGGCAATCCTTATTTGTTATGGGACTCTAGATCAGCACAACCAAACTCGTTTGTTCGAAAATGACACGTGTCTCTTATTAATTTCTATCCTTTCAGCTTCCAAACCCTTCCAATTCTTTTTTCTCCTTATAATACTTGTAGTCTCCTTTTGCAATTAAAAAAAATTCTTAATATATCCTGTAAAAGCCATAAATGATATTTCCTTCATACAACAACCAAATAATAGTAATTAGAGCAAATTATATATAATCCTTTTGTAATTCTATATAATGCTAAATGACTCGTTAAGATTTTAAAATAGTCATATGACCCCCTACAGTTTTATATAAAATGAAAAATGAACGGAATGCATAATTAGTTATGGTGATTATATGAGATGTGTTTTAGAAGTACATGTGATGAAATCATAATATCTACTTAACTTGCTATGATTGCATAAATATCTACTTTACTCCTTTTATTATTCACATAATCTCCCTGTGTTCTTAAATAAGGTAGTTAAGTCGTCATTTGATTTAGCATTTAAGTAAGGGCACTAAAAGTATTTTAACAGGTTATTTTTCATCAAGTTTTTCCACTTTACATAAAACTATGGGGGTTTGTGATACGAGCCTCATGTGACCATGTTCTAAGATCATGTCAAACCCCACGTGTGTACCAAGATCCATCAAGGATTAGCTAGGGACCAATGAAGAAAGTCAAGAACAAGTTTCTTGTTCAAGCTTGGGGATGTAGTTGAGCATGCACATAAGAGAGCTTCTTATTGTCCTATCAACTTTAACATTACCTTGTTTAGTATTGATTGTCTTTTACAGGTTGAATAAGATGCAATGTGATTGCTCATGAGATGCTCAATTCCCAAGTCTTTTATTGACTTTGAAGCCTTTCATGGAGTTTGCATTCTAGAAATGGTGGCTCCTTGTTACCTACTCATACCGACGTTGGGACCAGAAGCTAAACTTTCCCTTAATATCGAAGCTGGTTTGTGTGTTCCTGAGTTTTCTAAGGAAGTTGTTGCCGCTCAATTTGAAGCTATCCATATGAAACTAGTTTTGAAATATGAAACCAGTTTGAATTTCATCAATATTTCTGAATTACATCCTTACTTGTGAATTCTCAAGTCTCATCCTTCCTTATAAAGCTAACCGTGTCGTACCAACTACGTTCTTTGAAGTTTCCATGATCCTTCCATGCAACCTAGGCAATTTCATCCCAGTTGGAGTGCATAATCTTCATTTTTCATACTCATCACTGAACTTGATCACTTTTCATGCATGTTTTCTTTGCTAGTGGATGGTTTACATGCATCACTTAGTTCGAGTGCGCCAACTTTGCTACCTAATGTGATGCTACAAGTTGTCTATTCAAGAACATCATGGAATTTATGATTCATACAATATGGCATATTCCATGGTTTACATTTCCTTTCAAGCTGAGCATTTTCCAATTGTCCAGGCTGTGAAAGCCCAGGCAATGATGCTTTGCCCTATTTAGCTTATGTATGTGCGATTTTATTTTAATACAGAGCAAGCTGATTTTACTCAAAATTAACACTTATCGATTATACTTAAGTAAACCTAGAAATTATTTGGGTATCAAATGAAAGTTTACTCTAAAAGTGGGGATGAAATTTGAGATGATTTTTGTATCATGCCAATTTACTATAAGTAGAAGCATGACGTGGCAAGCTTTTTTGCCAATTTGGAACCATAGAACCCGACATGTGGCAGCCTTGCCACGTGTCTAGAAACCACCAAGTATAATGTCGCAACCTTGCCACATGTCATGTAATCAGAAACATGAGGTGGCACTAAGTGCCACATGTCCCAACCTAAAGGCTTGAGTTGGCAAAATTTTGCCAACTCAACTCAAGCTTCTCAAGCATTATAAAGCCTTTGTTTCTTGATTCATTTGGAACATTTTTTCATTTCTACTACTACTACCCGAAAGCAAAAATACAAGAAAACAGCTTCCAACACAATCAAAACTTCCTACCACTTGCTTCACAAAACCGAGAGCTAATACTACTACTTGCTAGCTTCGTTGGGTTGAGAAGAGGAGCTCGAAACTGGTTCTATTCCGGGCTGCTATTTTCCCAAAATTTCAGCACATCTTAGGAGGTATTTGGCTCTTACTATCCTCCTTAAATACTACTTTTGGTCAAAATTGATTTTAATTATTAAAAATTAATAATATTAGATAAATAACACTATTTTCTTACAAATCAGCTGATTTAGAGAAAATCACTGCTAATTGTCTTTTGGACAAGATTTATCATTCCCTTTAGAATACTTATATAAGTAAAACAACAAATAACTAGCCTATGTATAATCTCAGGACCCGATGGTGAGACTGAAGAACCTATCAGATCCGAGACCCAACTTTAGTTCCTCAAAGGTGAGGGTTCCAACTTATTTAATTGATTCATTGCTGGTTGCTATTTGCCTACCTGCTATGTGCTATATGTGCCGAACTTGCACAAAACATTTTAAAACAAGGGCCGAGTATGTACTTTATCGCACCCAACCCCAGGTAATATATAATTTATTCATTACCATTACTTGTGCATGATTAATTGACATTGTTGTCTACTTTACCACAACTGGCCACAATGTTCCGGGATTTCAAACTCCATTGGCAAGTCGGCTTATCGCAAGCCGACAATGTGTTTCATCGGTTGAGTCGGTAGATCTTAGGAAAAGTTTAAGATTTGCTCTAGAGTATTACCGCCCAATGAATGATTGAGGTTATCGGGCCCGTAGTTAGGAGAAAAGGGAATGGCGATAAGAGACCGCGTCAAGGCAGCTGCCATTCTACACTGAGAAATGTATCCTTTTGTTTCTACTATCACCGCTTTCTGCTATATGTGGAAATTGCTAAATGTGATAAGTAAAATATGTGCAAATTGCCATATCTATGAGTTGCTATATATGAAAACTAATATTTTTGGAAACTTACTATATTTCGAAAGTTTCGGAATAAATGTGTTTTGACTAATTTTGTGCTTAGGGACTCTCACTGGGCATAAGCTCACCCTTTTATATTTTTCCTTCCTAGGATTTCAGACTCTAGCTTGAACAGCGGACTCGAGGTTAACCTCTCCTTTAAACGAACATTTTTTGGGAAAACGTACCAGTACTGGATAAGTTTGGGAACTTAGTGTGTTGATAGTTGTAATTTCTTTTAGTTTGTAATTTTTGATTGAATGAAATTGGATTGCTATTTCATTTCTATGAAATAAAGTTTAAAAGTAACCGAGTGAGTCTTGGCGAGAGTTGGCTAGTGGATCCTAGGGTTCGCCCTTGGGAGATACCGGTCCATCACAGGTGGTATCAGAGTCTAGGTTTAAAGATTGGCCTGTGTGAATTAGAGAACTTTTAAATTTAAGAAAGTTTATGGAAAATAGTTATAGGTATAGATTATGATTATTAAGAATATGCAAACTTATTTAAGTTTGACTGTGATTGTAGCTTATGGAAGGTGTCAGTACAAATGACTACTGATTGCCACGCCTAAGAGGCCACTAGATGATTGATACTAGGATGGGGCAGGAGGCTTTGTATATCATTGGAGTCCAACTAACCAAATTAGGCAATGTGACTAGTTAAGGGATTACTCATGCCCTAATCATGTGGTTCTAGTGATAGTCAATGAAAGGAGGACTCTAGCAAATCATATTCAAAGAGCCAATACTAAAATTGCAGAATTGAGGAATGTCACAAAGACCTAGCGTGCTAGGATCTGCGAGTTGGAAGAGATATTGTACCATTACGAATGACAGGTTTTGTAAGAGATCGGACCGAGAGCATCCTTGCTGATTGCAAGATGCTAATGGAAGGGGTAGTGGGTATATAGCTGGACAGTCGAGGCATAGAGAGTTCGAGTGTTAGATAGCAGTCTAAGTCGATAGAGGCTGCAGGGAACACTTAACCAGAAGACCTAGAAGGGGGAGGCTTTAGCCCATACACCGATCCCTCAAAAGACATCGGATCCCCTAGTTTACACTAGATTAGTACCGCTATCACCCAGTGATGTTCCAACTGTTTATTTTGTTTTGATTCGAATAACTGCTATGTTGATTCTGAGCTTGTTGTGTGGTTATGTAATAGAATGTAATGTTTTACTTGAATAAAAGTACTTGTTGGATAAATGGTGTTGCATAACCAAATATTTACCAATTTTCTAATATCTACTTATGTACTTTTATAAGATTGCACCAAGGAACGATGAGTATCAAGGTTTGTCCTTGAGTTGGTGACGACAGAGCCCTAACAAGTTAGGCGCTTCATCCAAGGCCTGAATTTAGAAGTACAAGAAGCTCTAGTGACTGCCCAAATGACCATATTTTCTGATACTCTAGAAAAAGCTCAACACGTAGAAAGTATAAAAGCCCAAGTAAGAGTTTTCAAGGTTAGGAAGCAGGAAGTTCCCAGTGGTAGTAACCTAAGAAGACTTGGAGTAAATCAACCATCTTTTAAAGTCTGAAAGGGAGCCAGTGGTGAAAGAATTCAGAGTGGACCCGGAGGAACTTCAAGGAGAACTCAACCTGGGAAAGGATAGAGAGACAACTCATTTCTGTCTAGACAAAACATAACCCCCAATAGATTTATGGATTCTGTGGTAAGACCAACCACACTGAAAATAATTGCTGGAGAAAAACTGGGAAGCATCTAGTGTGTGGGAGTACAAAGCATGCCATCAATAATTATCCCAACCGTCAGAATTTAAACACCACAGCTGCTCAGCCTTCTAATATATTCAACACTAGGCAAGCAACTGATTGAGGGAATAGACCTAGAATGCCCGACAGAGTCTATGCCATCGACCAGAAAGAGGTGCTTAAGCCATCAAATGTGGTCAAAGGTACCATTCCTTTTTTTCATCGACTTTCTAAATTGTTAATTGACACTGGTTCCAGCCATTCATTTATGGCTCCAGATTTTATGCTTGGTTAAGATGTAAAACTTGACATACTACCTTATGATTTAGAAATACAAACCCCTACAGGCAATCATTGCTTGATCACTAATATAGTTTATAAGAATTGTGATATTTGGGTAGGAGAGAAGAAGTTGCTAGTTGATCTTATTGCCCTTCCTATTAAAGGATATGATATTATTTTGAGAATGGACAGTTTAGCTCGTCATCATGCATAGCTAGACTGCAGAACCAAAATAGTCGAGTTTCATGTTCCAGGAGAAGCTTCTTTAAGGCTTGACATGAAAAGGAATTTAGTTTCTTCTGCTCCTCTCTTAGGATGTAAGGACAAAAAACTACTAAATAAAGGAGTTTGGGGATATTTGGCCTTCTTAATAAATCCCCAGGAAGATAAGGTCAAGTTCAAAAATATACCTATGGTAAAGGAATATCCGGAAGTATTTCCCGAGGAATTAACATCTTTACCACCAGAAAGGAATGTAGACTTTAGGATTGGACTCACACCAAGGGCAGCACCTATTTCTAAAACTCCTTATCAGATGGCGCCTGCTGAACTTAAAGAACTAAGAATATAGATACAGGATTTACTGGATCGAGATTTCTTGCAACCAAGTAAGTCTCCTTAGGGAGCCCCGATGTTGTTTGTTAAAAAGAAAGATGGGAGTTTAAGAATGTAAATAGACTACCGAGGGTTGAATAATGTCACCATTAAGAATAAATATCCATTGCCTCAAATTGATGAAATATTCGACCAACTGCACGGAGTAGTAGTATTTTCTAGGATAGATCTCAGGTAGGGGTTCAGTTGAGGGTCAGAAAAGAAGATGTCTCAAAGACTACCTTTAACACTAGGTATGGGTATTATGAATTTTTGGTTATGCCATTTGGGTTAACTAATGCTCCAATAGCATTCATGGACTTGATGCATCGAGTATTTAAGTCATATCTGGACCAATTTGTGGTGATATTCATAGATGATATTTTGATTTACTCTAAGTCCAAAGAAGATCATGATCGACATTTGAGGATAATTCTACAGACTTTGAAGAAGCACAAATTATATGCTAAATTCAGCAAGTATGAATTCTGGTTAGATGAAGTATCCTTTCTAGGTTATGTGATTTCTCAGAGAGGTATTATGGTAGACCTAGTCAAAGTTAAATCTATTATTGAATGGAAATAGTCAGAAAATCCAATTGATATTCGTAGTTTTCTGGAATTGGTAGAATATTACCGGATATTCATAAGAGATTCTCAAAGATTGCAGGTCCCTTGACCAACTTGACCAAGAAAAACAGCCATTTTGTTTGAGACCCTAGGTGTGAAAGAAGTTTTCAGGAACTTAAAAATCGATAGACTATGGCTCCTGTTTTAGTTCTGCTGAATGAAAAGGATGGCTTCACGGTATACACAGATGCTTCTAAGGTAGGATTAGGATGTGTATTAATACAGGATGTCAAAATAGTTGCTTCAAGAAAGTTGAAACTTCATGAGCAGAACTAACTCATCCATAACGTGCAACTAGTAGCCATAGTATTTGCCTTGAAGAAGTGGAGACATTATTTATGCGGAGTAGTGTTTTAAATATATACAGAGAGATTATTTATTCTATCAGAAGGAATTGAACCTAAGGCAACCGAGATGGATGGAATTCTTGGAAGACTATGAGTGTACCATAAAGTACCATGCTGGAAAAGCTAATGTCTTGGCTGACACTCTTAGTAGAAAAATCCAGATTGTCGGCCTAATGATTAAAGAATTGAACCTGTTAGAAGAAGTAAATGGGTGGAATCCACAGCTTGAACAGCAGAAGGTGATCTTTGAAAATATTGCCGTTAGTTCTTCCCTAGTGGACCATGTTAAAGGAGTACGAGGAAAAGATCCTATTGTACAAAATTGGATAAATAAGGTAAGAGAAGGAAAGTTACCTAACTTTAATATAGGAAATGATGGGATTCTAAGATACCAAGATTGATTGGTGGTACCAAATGATGATGAATTGAAAAGGGAGATTTTGGGAGAGACTCACAAATCTAGGTATACTGTACGCTCTAGAAGGAATAAGATATACCAGGATGTAAGAAGGATGTACTGGTGGGACGATATGAAGAGAGATGTAGCCCAATTTGTCCAAACATATCTCACTTGCTAGGAAGTTAAGGCTGAACACCAAAGACCATCAGGATTATTATAGCTGATAGAGGTACCAGAGTGGAAGTGGGATCAAATTACTAAGGACTTTGTTTCTGGATTACCCCACACTCAAAGAGGTCATGATGCAATTTGGGTGATAGTAGACTAGTTAACTAAGCCTGCTCATTTCCTACCAGTCAATATGAAGTATAAATTGGAGAGACTAGCTAAAATCTACATAGATGAGATCATTAGATTACATGGGGTACCCACCAGTATCATTTCTGATAGAGATCCTTGATTTGTATCCGGATTGTGGCAATATATTTAAGGTGTTTTAGGAACAAGACTAAATCTTAGTACCCCTTATCATCCTCAAACAGATGGCCAATCCGAGAAGACTATACAAACATTGAAGAATATGTTACGGGCCTGTATTATGGATTTTGATGGTAGATGGGATCAACATCTGACCTTAATAGAATTTGCCTATAATAATAGCTATCACTTCTCGATTCAAATGCCCCATATAAAGCCTTGTATGGAAGAAAATATAGATTATCGGTTTATTGGGATGAAATAGGAGAGTGGAAACTGTTGGGTACAGAAAGGATACCATGGGTTGAACAAACTTACGAGAAGGTTAATTTAATCTGCCAAAAGATCTAAGAGGCTCAAAATTGTTAGAAGAGTTATATGGATGACAGGAGAAAAGACTTGGAATTTGAAATTGAAGATGAAGTTTTCCTTAGGATAATGCTTTTATGGGGAAAACTTAAGTCTGGAAAAGGAAGGAAGCTCTGGCCGAGATATATTCCCTTCAAGAATATCCAGAGAATAGGAAAAGTAGCCTATCAACGGGAAGTACCAACTAGTCTAATGTGTTTCATGTATCTTGATTGAGAAAGTACCATAAGAATCCATCACATGTATTACTTGTTGTGGAGATTGACCTAGATGAGTCCTTAACCTATCAGGAGTGACTTTTGCAAATCCTAGACCGAAAAGTGAAGATCTCGAGAAATAAGCAAATTCCTTTAGTAAAGGTCTTATGGAAACATCATGATTCCGAAGAGGCCACCTGGGAGTTAGAAGAAGAAATGAGGAGAAATATCGAACTTGGGACTAGAGGTGAGAAAATTTTGAGGATGAAATTTATTTCAAGAGGGAGAGGATGTGAAAGCCTAGGCAATCTATCATTCCTTCTCAGTTCATTATTTGACAAAGTAATGTTTTGCCCTATTTTGCTTATGTATGTGCGATTTTATTTTAATTCAGAGCAAGTTGATTTTACTCAAAATTAGCACTTAATGATTATACTTAAGTAAACCTACAAATTATTTGGGGTATCAAATGAAAGTTTACTCTAAAAGTGGGGACAAAATTTGAGATGTTTTTTGTAACATGCCAATTTATTATAAGTAGAAACATGACGTGGAAAGCTCTTTTGCCAATTTGGAACCTTAGAACCCGACATGTGGCAGCCTTGCCACATATCCAGAAATGATCAAGTAGGATGTGGCAACCTTGCCACATGTCATGCAATCAGAAACACGAGGTAGCACTAAGTGCCACATGTCTGAACCTAAAGGCTTTTAAGTTGGCAAAATTTTGCCAACTCAACTAAAGCTTTGCAAGTTTTATAAAACCTTTGTTTCTTGATTCATTTGAAACATTTTCCCATTTCTACTACTACTACCCGAGAACAAAAACACAAGAAAATAGCTTCCAACACAATCAAAACTTCCTACTACTTGCTTCACAAAACCGAGAGCTAATACTACTACTTGCTAGCTTTATTGGGCCAAGAAGTGGAGGTCAAAACTGGCTCTATTTTGGGCTGCTATTTTCCCGAAATCTTAGCACATATTAGGAGGTATATGGCTCTTACTATCCTCCTTAATTCAAGCCCCAATCATGCGTTTGAAAGTTCAGAATTTGGTGACGGATTCAACCTAAAAATTTTCTGCACTACGACCATGTATGCTTGATTGATTTTCAGTTTTGATATATGACACTTTCATGATGATTTCAGCTAGGAAATTTGCTGAAATGAGCTGTGACAGCCCCACCTCCCCCTAAGGCGAACCAAAGGGTTCGGCGGACCGCCTGCCCAACTCTCGCCGGGACTCACTACGAATTCCCAAATAGCGGTCCAAACATTCATTTGTAAAGTCATCGATCGAAATTATTAAAATTACTAATAAACTCTTAAAAAATACAAACCCCAAAATTTCATCAAAATTACATTGATAATAACTCCAAAATGCCATAAACCATCAAATTCATCTATTAATTTCAATCTTATACAAAGCGAGGCAATCCTACAAAAATACTAGCTTTCTCGATTCACGTGCCACACCTCGAAACCTGTTAAGGAAAAAAATTTGGGTGAGCTAACGCTCAGTGAGGCCAAGAGAAACATGCACATGCAGGATTAAGAAATATACACTTTTATTAAACAAGACAAGCAACCAAAACTTTGAACAAGAATGCAAATAAAGAATTTAATCACACATTAAATAAAGGATACACGGGCTCTCAGGAACCAAGTTCCACGAGTCTTGATCACATTCCAAATAGTTGACACTCCGTCAACTTTCTTAATAACCATGTAGAACTCCACTTGTCAACCATCTCTGTCCACCATTTCACCCCCCAACCGGGCCCGCTCGTCAAAACAGGAAATTTGGTAATACTCGAATATACCCAGGTAAGTAGTCGGCGAGCGCACTCCAACCGACGAAAATATGTAAAGACCCATGATTTACCAATCCCTTGCTGGCCCGAGGTAAAAGGTTTATCAATGAGGTTTTGGGCGTCCCCAACAAGTTCAAATAATAAGTAAGATGATGAGACAGCGCTCAATCATCAAACAAGTACAAGTACAGGTCAGGCAGGTCATTTCAAGTACAACAAATACAGGCAAGCAAATCAGGTCAAGTAAGAGAGGCCGGACGAGATAAAGTACACGGCCGCCTCGCCAAGTTTAATAATACGATCAATTTAAACATGTAACAGGTCAAGCAAGTCAACAAATCATGCACTTGACGCTCACCAAATAACCGAGAGCAAGCGAGAAAATTCAGGAGGTCATACAAGCGTCTCGGTGTCCACGTGATCACCTGAGATATGAAAATCCATTTTCAACCATGAAACGAGACAACGTACATATACTCAATGCTAAAACTCTCGAGAAAAATTTATAAACATTTAAAATAGAAAAAGGAGCACATGCATGGGCGTTAAACGAAAAACGAACGAGAACGAAACGAAAACAGAAAACACACACTAAAAGGTGTAAAAGACAGTTTTGACACCTTGTACGCCGTTACCCATAACTCAGGCAACAAGTACCGGATTAGGGTACATGAGGTGCCGTTTCGAAGCTAAGAGAACAAGATATAACTTTCATGAAGACCATTTCTGCCCAGATTCACTCTTTCTAGGTCAAAAATATAAAAACAATTTCGGAAATTTCAGTGTCAGAATTTCGGACAGGCCTGATTCAAATGACCATAACTCAGCGCTCACAAATC
The DNA here is from genome assembly GCA_013103745.1 of Gardenia jasminoides. Lineage (NCBI taxonomy): Eukaryota > Viridiplantae > Streptophyta > Magnoliopsida > Gentianales > Rubiaceae > Gardenia > Gardenia jasminoides. The sequence continues at coordinate 92,457 of CM023104.1, forward strand.
CAAATCAAGAAATTCCAAATCCATGAGAAAGCTAACACACAAGGCTACAATTCTTAAGAGACATTAAAAGCAAAAACATTCATCTACCTGGTCAAAACGACCCATTACAGTAGCAAAATACGATTTCTGACAGAAACAGGGCATCGGGGGTAATTTAGTCATTTCACATGCTACAGTGCTCAGATTCATCTGAAAATTTACAGGTAGAATCCACACTCAATTCTCTACAACTTTCATGCTTTAGGCTAAGGCTAATTCAGCTCCCAACATCCTCGAATATACCAAGCAAATTCGGACAGAAAATGGACAGAAATTCTTGGCTGAAATTTTGAGAAGCAAAACACCAAATCCAAGCCATCTAATCATCCTCTAGGACACACATGAGCATGAATTCAACTTCCAATCATCAATTCCCAACATTAAGTCTTGCAACTATTGAAACCCTACCCTAACTCTTGGCCAAGGTTCAAGACAAGAAAACAATAAAACCAATCCATGGAATCATCTCACAAGCCAAGGATAAGTATGAATCAAGCCAACAAAACCACCAAATCCAACAATTACACATTATCATCAAAATTCCAGCTTGTATACAAAGGGAAAAATACCTTCTTGGCTTATGTTCTTGATGAAATTGCAAGTCAAGATAGTCCACTTAACCTCCTAACTCAAGTTTCAAGATTGGATGGTTGAAAGTTGCAAGAATCCCTAGGCTTTTCTTCTTTTTTCTTCTCTTTTTCTCTCTTCTTTTCCTTCTCTTTTTTTTTCACGTTTTCCTTCTCCTTTGTTTTTTTCCTTGTTTGGTCGGTTCATGTAAGCTATAAAACAACTAAAAGATAACATCAAATAGATATTTTCTTGCTTAGTTAAAATTGGTCAAAATTCTCACGCAATTCAACCTAACAACTTAGGTCATTTTCCACTCTTGCCCACATGATTTCTTTTCCTATCAAATTAGTCCATAGGTACTCAATTTAACCTAGCCTATCAAAGCTTAATCACACTTACTTAGGCCACTAATCACCCAATTACCCTAATAACTCTTGTGCGCGTACGAATTCACACTGAAAATTCATGAAATAACAAACATTGATTTGTACATATAATTAGGGTTTCGAGAAAATATATTAGGGTTGGTACTTTTAGGGTGTAAACAAATTAAGATTTTATCGAAATTTAGGGTTTTCGTAGCAAATGAGGGTTTAAATTTCAAATTAGGGTTTTTAGACTTGTAGAACAAAATAGTTAAAACAAAACACTTTAAGAAGTAAAACAACCATATAAACACCTTGGCAAACAATAATTACTATAATTAGCATTATTTAATATTTTCCAAAAACTTGGAAAAAAAAATCAGGGCCTCACATGAGCTATGTTTCTTAGTACAATACTGTTCTATTGGTATTTGAGTAATTTGAGAAGGAAAACCTGTGTTTTGTGGTGAAAATTTCACCTAAACGTCTGCTATAGCAAGCTGGTAGTTGTTGGAAAATTTCTAGTTGAAAACCGAATATATAAGCTTGACTTTAATTGATTTTATGACTAGAAATTTGCTAAGAAACTGCCTGCTAGTTGTTAACTTTGTTGTGCCTATGTGCTAGCTCAAAACTGGTTAGTTTGCACCTAAGAAATTGCTTAAGTGTTGGCTGGAAAAATGCACGATACTTGCTGGAAAAACTTCTAAGTGCTGGCTGTGTATTGTAGCTTAACTTGCTGCTGGAAAACTGACCTTGAGTTGATGTTAAAACTTCAAAGATTCAACATAAGAACGAGTAGAGGTTTGGTTGTAGAAAACCTAGTGAATTTTGACCTAACGATGGACAAAAAGCAAGTGAACCTCTCGGCCACGCCAAGCCGAAACTTGCCATTTTCATTAACCTAATTGTTGACCATTTTGAGCTTGTGACCGACTGGCATGAGTACAAACAGAATTAAGTGAAGGTAGGGGGTAGAGTTAAATCTAAACGGCACCTAAAATGGTAAAACGGAACCAACACAAGGCTAGTGGGCGCCCAGCCATTAGTCGGCATTAGGCTGCTAGCCGATACCCAACCACTAGTCGGCACCTATAGTTGTCATCCTGCTGATAATCAACACCCGACCGTTAGGCATCACATAGCCATTAATTGACACTCAGTCGCTAGCCGGCGATCGGCACTAACCTTTAGCTATCACCTACAAATACTCAGCACACAACAATCACCTGATCAGTAGCTGACCGTCGGCCATTAGCGGACCGTTCATCGTGGGCCGTTAACTGACCGTCGACCATAGCCTTTACCAAACAGTAGCGATGGCCATTTAGCCCAGTAGCAGATAAACGACTGTTAAACCATAGGCAACCCTTGCGTTTAGTCAGTAACCGACAAACGACCGTTGGTTGTTAGTTGTCAGTTGCCAGCCAATGTCATTAGTCGATAGACAGTGACCCCTGACCGTTAACCGGTGATCAGTGTCCACTGGCCGGAAACCTCTAGCCATAGCCGACAGCCGCTCAAAATAGCTGGTAACCGTTACCCGACTGTTAACCATTATTTATTAGTTGATAATAACAAACGGAACTAACTGCTAACCTACTAGTATCAATAAATGGTTGAAAGATAGAAAATACTAATTTTGGTCAAAATGGATTGTAATTATTAAAATTTAATAATATTAGATAAATAACACTATTTTCTTACAAATCTACTGATTTAGAGAAAATCACTTCTAATTGCCTTTTGGACAAAATTTATCATTTCCATTAGAATGCTTAGAAAAGTAAAACAACAAATAACTAACCTATGTATAATATTAAGACCCGAAGATGAGACTGAAGAGCCTATCAGATCCGAGCCCAACTTTAGCTCCTCAAAGGTGAGGGTTCCAACTTGTTTAATTGATTCATTGCTGGTGGCTACTTGCCTGCTTGCTATGCACTATATATGCTGAACTTGCACAAAAAAATTTTAAACCAAGGGTCGAGTGTGTACTTTATCACACCCGATGCCAGGTAATATACAATTTATTCACTGACATTACTTGTGCATGATTAATTGACGTCGTTGTGTACCTTACCACAACTGACCACAATGTTCCGGGATCCCAAACTTCATTGGCGAGTTGGCTTATCCCGAGTTGGCAACTGGTTTGGTCGGGTGAGTCGGCAAACTTTGGGGAAAATTTAAGGTTTACTCTAGAGTGTTACTGCCCAATGAATGATTGAGGTTATCAGGCCCGAAATTGGGTAAAAAGAGAATGGCAAAAAGAGACTGCGTGAAGTCAGCTGCCACTTTACACTGAGAAATGTATCCTTTTGTTTTTGCTGTTACTGCTTTCTGCTACATGTGGAAATTGCTAAATGTGATAAGTAAAAATATGTGCAAATTACCATAAGTGTGAGTTGCTATATTCTGGAAACTAATATTTTTGGAAACTTGTTATATTTGGAAAGTTCCAAAATAAATGTGTTTTGACTGATTTTGCACTTAGGGGCTTTCACTCGGCGTAAGCTCACCCTTTTATATTTTTCCTTCCCAAGATTTCGGACTCTAGCTTGAACAACGGACTCGAGGTTAACCTCTCCTTTAAATGAACATCTTTTTGGATAAACGTTCCAGTACTGGACAAGTTTGGGAACTTAGTGTGTTGATAGTTGTAAATTTCTTTTGGTTTGTAATTTTTGATAGTTGATCTGAAACTTGTGTATTTTAAGATTGAATGAAAGTGGATTGCTGTTTCATTTCTATGAAATAAAGTTTAAAAAATAATCGAGTGAGTCCTGACGAGAGTTAGGCAGGCGGCCAGTGGACCCTAGCGTTCGCCTTTGAGAGATACTAGTTCGTCACATAGGCAACATGTGACTTAACAACCATCCGAACACTAATCTAGTGTGCTTAACTCTTTCATTAATTGTATTAGTAGCTAGTGTCCGAGACTACAAGGTTAGGGTCTTCATTGTCTGTAAGTGCAAATTTCATTCCCTAAGACAAAGGACAAGAAAACTTGTGCAAATGTAAAATATATTGAATTAAAAGAAAAAAAGGATTAGTCTCTAAAATTTCTTAAATCAAAGAATTAATCTCCTGATTCTTCTCTTCAAATAATCTTGGTCGAAGGGTCGATGTGACTTGTCCTCCAATCAAGAAAGATGTTTCCTACAATTCAGGCGTAGAAAACGAATGATTTGATGATGAAGTTGAGCACTTGAATTTTCAATCTTCAAGCCTTCAACACGAACGGAAGGATTTGCTTTGCTTTGATTTGATTTGGATTTGAATTTAAGGGAAAAACCTCTTGAGAGTTTCTCCAGGGCGTAGGGTTTTTCAGTGTGCCTTGACTTATGAGGAGATCTCTATTTATAGCCAAAATTTGTAGGATTGGTCTTCAAAAAAATCCTATAGAATCTTCCTGTATTTGGGTAACTTGTAACTCAATAAACCCATTTAATTTGGACTTTAGTAATAGGCCACCTATATAATCTATTGTGAATTAATTGATTAATTAATCCATTTCAGTTCAAATGGGCATCATGAGTTTAATTTGATTTAATGGCCCATATGATATTAGCCCAATTTGTGAGTCCAAAACATAATGGATTTTCATAATTTAATTTAATTTAATTTACTTAATCTTGATTAAACTAAATTAAATAAAATTTCGTTGTTTACAAATGCCCCACTTCAAGACTTGGTGAAGTATAGCATGGCAATTATCGGTTAAAAGGTTTGAAATAGTAATTTCTTGCCTTGAATTTTTTTTTTAATTTGTGAAGCCCATTTGCAACTTCGTGGCCCAAATAGGAACTCGTTGATTTTATAATTCTAAACCGGCCAGCAAGGTGATCTGTCACAGACATGATGAACTCAAGTTTCAAGACAACTGCCCAAAGGTAGTGCGCCACTTCCTAAAATCATTTAAACCCTTATAGTAACCGGCAATGTGTTGAAATAGGAAATTGCCAAAGTTAGCCCATTATATAGAAACATTGAATCAGGCACAATTTAATCAAATTGATAGTTGACAAACAATTGAAAACTACCAATTTCAATAGGCTCTGAATGTGGCATTGGTTTCCTCTTTTTACTTGCATCGTTCAAACATTATAAAAGAAACATTGAATCGGGCACTATTTAATCAAATTTGTAGTTGATAAACAATTGGAAACTACCAATCTCCATAGCTTTTGAATGTGGCTTTGGTTTCCTCTATTCACTTGCATCGTTCAAGCATTATAAAAAAACATTGAATCAAGCACTATTTAATCAAATTGGCAGTTGATAAACAACTGGAAACTACCAATCTCAATAGCTTCCGAATATGGCCTTGGTTTCCTTTATTCACTTGCATCGTTGAAGCATTATAAAAGTAGCCAACAAGATTCTTTTTTCCAGCACCAAGCGCAAGGGACAAACCAGAAAATTACTTGCACCACTGAGGTAATTATTGATTTTTCTTGTATTCTAGACACCAAGCTTTTCCAATTTGAAATTCAAACATTGCTTGCTGAATTTGCCATATTTGTTCATCAAATTTTGTTAACAAGCCCAAGCTGGAATTTGAACAGTCACTAGACACATTGCATGTCACTAATTCATTTAATTCTTGCTTTTGTTGGTGTTGAAAATTTGACCTTCCCTCAACTTCTTGTATTGCTGAAATTTGCAAGCTCTCTTTGCATGTTCTAGCCACTTGCCAAATTTAATGAAACGTAGTATATGTAAGGACCAAATCATATTGATTCATGATTGATCCCTGTCCCAAGTTCACTTTAGACTTCAATTGATATTTTGCATGTGAGGTGTGTTCATCTGCTTTCCCTTCATTCAAATTGTGAAACTTTGAATCATGCAAAATCGATAGTGCTTTTTTTTTTTTCCCCTTCCAATTGCATAGCTTTCATCGAAATCGTTTGCAAGCAACCACGTTGTGATGTTATTTTGCTAAGAAAATAATAGCAAACAACACCTGCCAACTTAATTCACGATGCAAATCACCTTTTCTTTTTTCTTTCTTGAATTTTCCATTGTACAAAACAAGGATTACCACTAACTTGTTGCTGCTGAAATTTTTCCTGAATTGCATCTTGTTTTGTCACCCTTCGCTTGAAGCAAACCGAGACAATTTATGCCCATGATTTTAAACCACAACTTTCAGCTTTTCAATGGATTAGGTAACTCACATACTCCATGGCTTTTACCTCTTCTTAATGCCTTTTTTATTTTGCACTTCTTTGTATTTGCAAGCTCATTTGTTTGGAGAAAAGAAAATCTCTAATGAGATGGTAAGTGAATCAAAGAATCCTAAAAGTTTCGATGATGGCCCAACCTATGGCGTGAAGATTTCCTTAACCTTCCATGACGGCCTACCCTAACTCGAGAAGTCTATTGTATGAACACTTTTCATTAAACTTCCATGACGGCCTACCCTACCTCGAGATGTCCATTGCATGAGGATTTTTCCTTAGACTTCCTTGACAGCCTACCTTAACTCGAGAAGTCCATGGCATGAAGATTTTTCCTCAAGCTTCTATGATGGTCTACCCTGACTCAAGAAGTCCGTTGAATGAAGATTTTTCCTCAAACTTCCATGACGGCTCAAGCTTCCATGACAGCCTACCCTGGCTCGAGAAGTCTGTTGCATGAAGATTTTGTTTCTCAAGCTTCCATAATGGCCTACGCTGACTCAATAAGTGTGAGGGCCTCAAAATTTTATTCTTTTTCAATAAATAAATAATAATAATAATTATTATTATCTTATGTGTTTTTACTAAATTATTAGTGTTTTTATTATTGAAATTATCATTTTTCTAGTTAGTTGAATTTTTATGAACTAATTACCCGGTTTTCGTTTAGCTAGTTTTAAGTATGAAATTTTCGAGCACCAACGTGAAAGTTAGTTTTAAGATGACCCCGAACATATGTAGAGACTTTTAAGTGATATAAATATGATAGGATAGCATTGGATGAAGGAAATCTAGTTAAGGATAGAACATGCACAAGGTCGCGACAAATAGGCGGTTCAACCACTCCACTTATCATTCATCAAAAAGGAAAACAAGCCTTTTATTGGCTCATTTTCTTCTCTTCTTCTTGCCATTCCAGCCGAGACTTAGAGAGAGAGAGAGAGAGAGAGAGAGAGAGAGACTAGAGAGCTCTAGACTTCATCTCTTCTTCTTGCTTCTTCTTCTCCAAGAACAACACTCAAACATCTTCAACCAACTCTCCTTCTTGTTTGCTGCTAACTGAGAGAGAGAGGGAGTGAGGGAGAGAACCGAGAGAGAGAGAGAGAGAGGGAAAGAGAGAGAGCTGAGGTAGAGGAGACAAGATTAGCTGCCATTCTTGGAGTTCTTGGGCTGAAATCACCAAGAAAACTTGAAGATCTTTGGCCTTTCATGAAGGATTTGCAAGGAAGGAAACTTGAGAGAAAGTTGTGATGAAACTTTGTTAGATCTTACTATATCTTGAGATAACCTTTAATCACAGCCTTGGTTTTCAAATTTTAGCCATGAAATCTGTTATATCTTCATGATCTAAGCCAGTTTTATGGAAGAGCTAGTAGATTACTTGAAGGTTAGAGCACTAGTTTAACTCTTGAATTGTTAATTGATTTTGCTAGAAATTCACAGTTTTACACCAAATTAATCTGCACATTTTGTCCATGATAAAGGCCAATCTAACTCTTGCTCAAAGCATGAAAGTTGTAGGAAATTGAGTTGGATTTCCACCCATAAAATCTCAGCTCAATCATGTGAAATGACAAAAATACCCCTGACTGCCCAAATGTCCAGTTTTACCCCACAAATTTCTGTTGTTTCGGTGATTTCCCTTTTTGACTGTGAAAATGCAAGATTTGACTTTTGATGTCTTCACGAAAAATGTAGCCCTGTGTTTTAGCTTTGAAACGCCATAAGATTTGTCTCAATCCAATAGTTGTAGCTTCAGTTATGATTAAAACACTCAGAGGTGGCGGAAAATTGATAGTTTGTTGATTACCTTTGCTAAGGATCTTAGCGTTTACTAAGTGTTTGGTTCTATGAAGGGCTAATGATTGATGAAGTTTTTATGATTATGAGTGAGATATACATGTTTTTATGGCTGTTTTGTTGACTGAAATTTCAAGGAAATTAGCCTCTACTGGCCGAACATTACCTGGAAATTTTAGCTGAATTCTTCAAAATTTTTGAGTTGTTTTTTGACAAGATTTTGGCCTTATGATTTTATATGTTGTTAAGCTATATATATATGATAAATTGGGGCTGAAATCTAGAATTTTCATTTGCTAAAAGTTGATTTAAATTGTTGTTTTGGAACTTGAACTCGAACTGGCAGATTTGGAGCCCGGACTGTTTCAGCCTCGTTTGATATTCTCTTGACGTGATTTTGCTCCAATAACTTTATATTATGTTGAACTATGAGTGTATGTTGAAATGGGGTTAAAGTGTGAATTTTTGGATGGTTTAAAGTTGACGAAGATCTATGTTTTTGAACCTTGGGACTGTTTTGACAGATTGATGCGTTGGACTGTTTTGACTTCGATTGGTATTTTCTTGACTTGATTTTGCTCAAACGACTTGCTATTATATTAAACTATAATTATGGATTGATTTGGGATGGAAATCATGAATTTTGGATTTAACGAGTAACTAAGTTTACTTTGGTTTAGTTTGGGTACCTTTGGAATCAAAAACTCTTGCTACATTTTGACTTACAAATAAAGCTCTTATGAACTCTCCCTCGAGCGTTAATTTTGTGGTTAAGCGAGAGAGTTTTTCTCTTAATTTGAAAAGAAATTGAGGATATTTGAGAGAAAGGTTAAGAGGGGAATTTCTTGGTCTTGGTTAAATATTATGGGTAATCGATGGATATGCTTGTCTCAGGTGCTCAAAAAGAATTCGAGGGGAACCCTGAGGAAAACGAGTGAAAGCTTTATTTTACCTACTCACTAGACTTTTGGTGAGTGTCCCTTATTTTCTTCCAATAGTTTATTTGAATTTGCACTAAGCCTGTGACAGCCCCACTTCTCCCAAGGGCGAACCCTAGGGTATCAGCGGGCTGCCTGCCCAGCACTCGCCGGGACTCACTACTATTACTCCATCATTTTACATACCTCAAATAATTACAATGCAAGATCTCCGAATAATAATTACATTTCTGACTAGTCCAAATACACCAAAAGTCCAACCGTCTAATATTACAAATAGTACATGAGGTAACTAGGCTAGTCACACTATGAAAGATTACTTTCTACTTTCCTTCATCTCGAGCCCTGTGGGGGGGGAGGGAAATAAAATATTTTTGGGGTGAGCTATAAGCTCAGTAAGGTTCCAAGAAAACAAGTATTTTAGAATTTAACTGTTTTGTCAGAGCACGAAAACATTGAAATATTCACATTTTTGAAATCACATGAGAAGTACCTTTCACTAAAAATTTACAAGACGAAAACAGTTCACGAAATAAGGTAATTCATCACACTCAAACAAATAACACTTAACATTCGAACACTTAACAATCGCACATGCAATGCAATTAATATTCAAGAATACTCACATGTAATAGCAAGTTAAATGGAAGTTACTTTCACAGCAATTATTTCACTTGTACATATTAATAAATCAATACGTAAAACAAGCACATCACAAATAAGTTGACAAACAAATGAGTAATAGTAACGTTGAGATCCCAAAGGCATTGGGATCAGACCATCTATTTGGTCAGGGAATAACATTCACCATTGAGACCCCAAGGCAACTCTTGAAGTCAGACCATCCAAGTAGTCAAAGAGCCACACTAACATTGAGATCTCAAAGGCATCCCTTGAGATCAAACCATTCAAGTGGTCAGAGTGCAACATTGACATTGAGACCCCAAAGGCATCCCTTGGGATCAAACCATCCAAGTGGTCAGAGAGTAACTTTGACATTGAGACCCCAAAGGCATCCCTTGGGATCAAACCATCCAAGTGGTCATTTATCATTAACAATATCACATTTCACAGATCATATATCGCACAACACATGCATTCAAGAACCATGTATGGAGTTTAGGCCGAATGCAATAAGGTACACCCTTATCCAAGCGCCCACTTATCATGTTCAATTAGAGAGCACCCAAACCACAATTTTCACTTCAATAAATCAGCTTAAAAGTACTTATAAATCACTTCAAAGGTAAATCAAATCGTTACACTCGTAAACCAATGCAAGTCGATAGTAAATTCATGGTAAAGTATTCCACAAAGGATTCCATCAAACAATATTAACACAAAAATAATTTTAGTGGAACATTTCTTTTAAAGCAAGTTGGAACAACCTAGTAGTCAAATTGTCAATTGAAAAGGGTTTGGAACACTCACCAACGTGTCTCGGTCACCCTCGATATCACCTTCGAGCCCTACGTACAACCAACGTATATAACCATCAACTCAAACCGAAACAATACTTAAAATCACTCAAAATAGCAAAGAGAGCACATGCATGGGTGCTCGAACCAAAACGGACGACATTAGATTCACAATGGAAAGCACACACAACAAGGTGTGAAAGGCAGATTTGACACCTTTTGCCATTTTGATCATAACTCATGGTACGAGTGTCGGATTGAAGTGCACGAGGTGCCGTTTCGAAGGTAAGAGAACAAGCTATAACTTTCATGCAGACCATTTTTACCCACATTCAATCTTTCTAGGTGAAAAGTGCGGAAACAGGTTCAAGAATTTCAGTATCAGGATTTCCAACAGGTTTGTTTCAAACGATCATAAGTCTACGCTCACAAATCCAAATCAAGAAATTCCAAAGCCGTTAGAAAGCTAACATACAAGGCTACAATTCTTAAGAGACATCAAAAGCAAAAACATTCATTTTCCTGGTCAAAATGACCCACTACAATAGCAAAAGAAGATTCCTGACAGAAACAGGGCATCAAGGTTAATTTAGTCATTTCACATGCTACAGTACTCCGATTCATCTGAAAATTTATAGGTAGAATCCTCACTCAATTATCTACAACTTTCACGCTTTGTGCTAGAGCTAATACAGCCTCCATGATATTCGAATATTCAAACCAAATTCGGACAGAAAATCTAAACAAAAAGTAAAACTTGGAGTTCATTCATACCAATCAATTTCCAGCCATCCAATTCAGCTCCTAGCTAAGTAAATTCAACTTCCAATCATCAATTCCCAACATTAAGTCTTGCAACTAATGAAACCCTAATCCTAGCTCTTGGCCAAGGTTCAAGACAAGCAAAACAAGAAAACTAAACCATGGAATCATCTTCTCAACTAACTTTGATCATCAAGAAGCTAGAACATGAGCAAAATCCATCATCTTCACCAACTTAATCAACTTAAATAAATTTCAGCTATTGCACCATAAGTTCAACTCGGAAAGTGTAAAATACCTCTTGAATCCAAGGTTGAGCTTCACAATGAAGTGCTTCCAACTCCCAAAGAAAGGTTGGATGATTGAATCGGCAAAATTTCCCAAAGCTTTTCTCTTTTTTTTTCTCTCTTTTCCTCTCTTCTTTTCTTCCTCCCTACTCATGGTTTTTCCTCTTTTCTTTTCTTTCTTGCTTGGCCGATTGGCTTGTTCTAGAAATAGCTACAAGATGACACTCCATAGATATTTTAGGTCTTAGTCAAAATTGAGTCAAAGTTGTCATGCTCAATTACCCCTACTAACTTAGGTTAATTCCACCCTTGCCCAAATGATTTTTCTTTCCTATCAAACTAGTCCATAAGTTATAAATCCAACTCAGTCTAATAATACTTAGTCACACCTAGTTAGGTCACTAATCATCTATTTACCGTAATTAACTCCCGTGAGCATGCAAGTTCACACCGAAAATTCATGAAATAACAAACGTTTGATTTGTACATATAATTAGGGTTTCGAGAAAATATATTAGGGTTAGTACATTTAGGGTTTAGTGTGCAAAAAAATTAGGGTTTTGTCAAAATTTAGGGTTTTCAAAACAAACTAGGGTTTAATTTCAAATTAGGGTTTTTAAACTTGTAAAACATAATAGTTAAAACAAAACACTTTAAGAAGTAAAACAACCATATAAACACCTTGACAAACAATAATTACTATAATTTGCATTATTTAATATTTTTCAAAAACTTGGGAAAAATCGGGGCCTCACAATCTCTCCCCCTTAAGAGAATGTCTTCCTCGACATTCTAAAATTTGCTCTTGTCCAGGAACAACTTCACTTAAACGCAAATACTTCAAGAATCACCTGCATTAGGATTTCTATTCAAAGTCCCAAGTTCCAAATTCGAATCCGGAAAATAGGTACAACATGGTAACTTAACGTCAAATAGGAACCAAGTCAATTCATACTAGGACTGGCCATCTCCAGGTGCAAATCAACTCAATCCCCATTATTCCTCATAGAAAATTCACAAAAGTCTCACTTAAATAATCACATCCTGTCTCTTACACATACATATGAAGGTTAAAATCCTAAAGAACACCTCAAATTCTATGATTTACCTTTGTCAAATTCACTCCCATAAATATCGACTAATACCATTGTTCAAGAACTCACAGATCACTTTTTCAAATCAATTCCACACAATTTTCTTCTTTCACAACATTAGAAGAAACCCTAACACACCATATTTCACTTAACATCCAATTAGTCCCACGGTCCGGTATTCTAAGCTTTAAACCTAGGATACACTACAGAGGTCTGAAACCTAAAGCTCTGATACCAACTGTGATAGCCCCACTTCTCCCAAGGGCGAACCCTAGGGTATCAGCGGGCTGCCTGCCCAGCACTCGCCGGGACTCACTACTATTACTCCATCATTTTACATACCTCAAATAATTACAATGCAAGATCTCCGAATAATAATTACATTTCTGACTAGTCCAAATACACCAAAAGTCCAACCGTCTAATATTACAAATAGTACATGAGGTAACTAGGCTAGTCACACTATGAAAGATTACTTTCTACTTTCCTTCATCTCGAGCCCTGTGGGGGGGGAGGGAAATAAAATATTTTTGGGGTGAGCTATAAGCTCAGTGGGTTCAAGAAAACAAGTATTTTAGAATTTAACTGTTTTGTCGAACGAAAACATTGAAATATTCACATTTTTGAAATCACATGAGAAGTACCTTTCACTAAAAATTTACAAGACGAAAACAGTTCACGAAATAAGGTAATTCATCACACTCAAACAAATAACACTTAACATTCGAACACTTAACAATCGCACATGCAATGCAATTAATATTCAAGAATACTCACATGTAATAGCAAGTTAAATGGAAGTTACTTTCACAGCAATTATTTCACTTGTACATATTAATAAATCAATACGTAAAACAAGCACATCACAAATAAGTTGACAAACAAATGAGTAATAGTAACGTTGAGATCCCAAAGGCATTGGGATCAGACCATCTATTTGGTCAGGGAATAACATTCACCATTGAGACCCCAAGGCAACTCTTGAAGTCAGACCATCCAAGTAGTCAAAGAGCCACACTAACAATGAGATCTCAAAGGCATCCTTTGAGATCAAACCATTCAAGTGGTCAGAGTGCAACATTGACATTGAGACCCCAAAGCCATTCCTTGGGATCAAACCATCCAAGTGGTCAGAGAGTAACTTTGACATTGAGACCCCAAAGGCATCCCTTGGAATCAAACCATCCAAGTGGTCATTTATCATTAACAATATCACATTTCACAGATCATATATCACACAACACATGCATTCAAGAACCATGTATGGAGTTTAGGCCGAATGCAATAAGGTACACCCTTATCCAAGCGCCCACTTATCATGTTCAATTAGAGAGCACCCAAACCACAATTTTCACTTCAATAAATCAGCTTTGACGTACTTATAAATCACTTCAAAGGTAAATCAAATCGTTACACTCGTAAACCAATGCAAGTCGATAGTAAATTCATGGTAAAGTATTCCACAAAGGATTCCTTCAAACAATATTAAAACAAAAATAAATTTAGTGGAACATTTCTTCTAAAACAAGTTGGAACAACCTAGTAGTCAAATTGTCAATTGAAAAGGGTTTGGAACACTCACCAACGTGCCTCGGTCACCCTCGATATCACCTTCGAGCCCTACGTACAACCAACGTATATAACCGTCAACTCAAGCCAAAACAATACTTAAAATCACTCAAAACAACAAAGAGAGCACATGCATGGGTGCTCGAACCAAAATGGACGACATTAGATTCACAATGGAAAGCACACACAACAAGGTGTGAAAGGCAGATTTGACACCTTTTGCCATTTTGATCATAACTCATGGTACGAGTGTCAGATTGAAGTATACGAGGTGCCGTTTCGAAGCTAAGAGAACAAGCTATAACTTTCATGCAGACCATTTTTACCCACATTCACTCTTTCTAGGTCAAAAGTGCGGAAACACGTTCAGGAAGAACAGGTTTGTTTCAAACGATCATAACTCTACGCTCACAAATCCAAATCAAGAAATTCAAAAGCCGTTAGAAAGCTAACATACAAGGCTACAATTCTTAAGAGACATCAAAAGCAAAAACATTCATTTTCCTGGTCAAAATGACCCACTACAGTTGCAAAAGAAGATTCCTGACAGAAACAGGGCATCAGTGATAATTTAGTCATTTCACATGTTACACTGCTCCGATTCATCTGAAAATTTACAGGTAGAATCCTCACTCAATTATCTACAACTTTCATGTTTTGTGCTAAAGCTAATACAGCCTCCATCATATTCGAATATTCAAACAAAATTCGGACAGAAAATATAAACAAAAAGTAAAACTTGGAGTTCATCCATACCAATCAATTTCCAGCCATCCAATTCAGCTCCTAGCTAAGTAAATTCAACTTCCAATCATCCATTCCCAACATTAAGTCTTGCAACTAATGAAACCCTAACCCTAGCTCGTGGCCAAGGTTCAAGACAAGCAAAACAAGAAAACTAAACCATGGAATCATCTTCTCAACTAACTTTGATCATCAAGAAGCTAGAACATGAGCAAAATCCATCATCTTCATCAACTTAATCAACTTAAATAAATTTCAGCAATTGCACCATAAGTTCAACTAGCAAAGTGTAAAATACCTCTTGAATCCAAGGTTGAGCTTGACAATCAAGTGCTTCTAACTCCCAAAGAAAGGTTGGATGATTGAATCGGCAAAATTTCCCAAAGTTTTTCTCTTTCTTTTTTCTCTCTTTTCCTCTCTTCTTTTCTTCCTCCCTACTCACGGTTTTTCCTCTTTTCTTTTCTTTCTTGCTTGGCCGATTGGCTTGTTCTAGAAATAGCTACAAGATGACACTCCATAGATATTTTAGGTCTTAGTCAAAATTGAGTCAAAGTTGTCATGCTCAATTACCCCTACTAACTTAGGTTAATTCCACCCTTGCCCAAATGATTTTTCTTTCCTATCAAACTAGTCCATAAGTTATAAATCCAACTCAGTCTAATAATACTTAGTCACACCTAGTTAGGTCACTAATCATCTATTTACCGTAATTAACTCCCGTGAGCATGCAAGTTCACACCGAAAATTCATGAAATAACAAACGTTTGATTTGTACATATAATTAGGGTTTCGAGAAAATATATTAGGGTTAGTACATTTAGGGTTTAGTGTGCAAACAAATTAGGGTTTTGTCAAAATTTAGGGTTTTCAAAACAAACTAGGGTTTAATTTCAAATTAGGGTTTTTAAACTTGTAAAACAAAATAGTTAAAACAAAACACTTTAAGAAGTAAAACAACTATATAAACACCCTGACAGACAATAATTACTATAATTTGCATTATTTAATATTTTCCAAAAACTTGGGAAAAATCGGGGCCTCACAATCTCTCCCCCTTAAGAGAATGTCGTCCTCGACATTCTAAAATTTGCTCTTGTCCAGGAACAACTTCACTTAAACGCAAATACTTCAAGAATCACCTGCATTAGGATTTCTTTTAGAAGTCTCAAGTTCCAAATTTGAATCCGGAAAATAGGTACAACGTGGTAACTTAACGTCAAATAGGAACCAAGTCAATTCATACTAGGACTGGCCATCTCCAGGTGCAAATCAACTCAATCCCCATTATTCCTCATAGAAAATTCACAAAAGTCTCACTTAAATAATTACATCCAATCTCTTACACATGCATATGAAGGTTAAAATCCTAAAGAACACCTCAAATTCTATGATTTACCTTTGTCAAATTCACTCCCATAAATATCGACTAATACCATTGTTCAAGAACTCACAGATCACTTTTTCAAATCAATTCCACACAATTTTCTTCTTTCACTACATTAGAAGAAACCCTAACACACCATATTTCACTTAACATCCAATTAGTCCCACGGTCCGGTATGTAACAGCCCCACCTCTCCCAAGGGCGAATCCAAGAGTATCAGCGGACTGCTGCCCAGCTCTCGCCGGAACTCACTACAAATTCCCAAATAATAAACCAAACATTCATTCGTAAAATCATCAACATAAGATATTAAAATATCTAATAAACTCTTACAAAATACAAACCCCAAAATCTCATCAAAATTACATTAACAATAACTCCAAAATTCCATAAACCATCAAATTCATCTATTAATTTCAATCTTATACAAAATGAGGAAATCCTATAAAAGTACTAACTTCCTCGATTCACGTTCTCCTCAAACACGTTAAGGAAAACAAATTGGGATAAGCTAGCTTCGTGAGGCTAAGAAAACATGCAGGGCAACTCAAAGCAATTAAATAAATTAATAAAACAATAAAAGAGCCAAGCTGAATTTAGCAATAAAGCTTTTAAACAATACAATTTAAAGGATACGGTTGCGGCTCCGCGTTTCCGCAATCTCGGTAGTTACTTTCTCCGCTTCACAAGTATCAATTTCTGTCCATACGTTGACACTCCGTCAACCACTCACTCTCACAGTCCATATTCATCACTTTTCTCCCTCTCCCGTCTACTTACACCCCCTTGACCGGGCCGAACTCCTAAATTTGAAAGTGTTTGGCAACCCACTATGAGTATGCCAAGTCGGTGGACTCGTTCCAACCGACGTACTTTAAACAGTAAAAACCCATGGTTTTCCCAACCCTTGCCCTAGCCCCTGTTGCCGGACAAGGCGAAGGGATCCCGATGGGGTTTGGGCGCCCCACAATTTAAACAATTTAAACAATTCAATCAAGTCAAGCAGTTGAACAAGAAACCATTTAAACAGTTAAGCTCATTTTGAGACAATTCAAGAATGTGAGCGCGATAAAGTACACGCTCATCAGTTCACACAAGCATGCTTTTCAAATTATTTACATCACTTAAAGCAATTAAACATGCACTTGAACACTCACCGACAAAGTAGGGGTCGGGTCCAAGTTTTGGTCAGTCATAAATTCAGCACTTTGCCCTAAAATAATTAAAAGAGAACAAAAAATGAGTTTTCCTAATCACCAGTCAAGTTTAGTTCAAAAAGTCGAAAGTTCGACGATTTCTCAAGTTGGGCTGAAAACTTTGAAAAATCATAACTAAAGTTATACAAGTCCGCATTTTGCTCATTTGGTACCGTTGGAAACCTCTTTAAATGCTCTAAAACTTTTCAGAAGACATCAAATTAAAATTATGGACGAAATTAACCCAGATTTCCGTTGAACATTCTGCTACAGTAAAATGACAGTGCTCGTCAGGCTGGTTATCCAGCACATTTTGAAAATTCGTCAGAAATTACAGAAAATTAATTAACCTCTGAAATTCACACAAAATATATTCCTATATAAGAAGTTTCAACAGCCACTGACGGAACTCAATTCTGACATCCGAGCATGAAATGACAACAGTGCAAACAGAGGCTACTCGGAATTCTGCAGTTCTGGGATTTCGAAAATACAGGACAGCTTTCAAGTTGCTATTTGAGTGACGAATTCAAGTCCAAAAATTACCAAATTTGGTACACCAAAACTAACATATATAGGCTAGGTTCACACCAAATTTCAGCCATAAATTCAAGCAAATGAATGTCAAACCGAAATGAACTCAAAAAGTGCTCAAAGCTGGGGAAGATTTTCCAGATTAGAGAGGCAGTTTTGAAACATCATTTGAGTAACGAAATGGTACTGGAAAAATACCAAATTTTTCAGAAAACAACCTCAGTATATGATCTATACCTGTACAAAAATTTAGTTAAAAATTCGCATGGGAAGGCAGTGTTCAAAGCAATTAATATCAGGGCAGCAAGGTTCGATAAATCTGGAAACTGTTTTCCAGATTTTAACTTCATTTTTTTCATGCGATTTTGACACACCAAATGGAATGATTTTTGCAAATAAATTTACATACATATAGACCAACATTTCAACTCCCAAAATAGCCAAGAAACTCACGAAAATATGGAGCTAAAACAGGGCATGAAATCAGCAAAATAAACCGGCAGCACTTCAAATTTTTCTCCAAACTCAAGCTTCACATTTCTTCCTAACTTTCTAACTTCCATGAATCCAACTCAACTCACCCCATCACACACACCCACCTCATAGCAGCCAACAACAAGAAAGGTGGGAATTCATAGAGCCCACTTCAACAACCCAAATAACAATAATAGCAACTAAAGAACTAATAAAGCTTTAAGCATAAAAGTAATTAACCTAAAAGACAAGAATTGGTTGGATGATTATACCTCTAATGGAAGAACTAGAAACCCTAAGTTGGAGATGATTTAGAAGGCACCAAGACCTCTTCCTCCTCCAAGATTTCGGCTAGCCTTAGGTGAGAGAGAGTGAGTTCCTCAAGCTTCCAAGACAAGAGTTGAAGACTACTCAAGGTTTCTTGGTGGATTTGGGTGGAGTTTGGTAGTTTTGGAGATGAATTGAAGGGGAAAATGGGAAAGGGAAGGTGCGGCAGCTATGAGGGGGAAGAGAGAGATATTTTGGGTAATTGGTAAGGTGGAAAAGTCAAAGGAAGAAGAAATATAGGACTTTGCTTCATGGAGTCCAAAATCAACTTTAAATTTGTGACCCAAAATGTTCCAATTGGAGTTTAATCCTAATCAATCACTTCTAATTCCCCAATTAGCTTTTCTTAATCTACTAATGATCATTCTTATTCTCCGAATGTACATCACTCTCAGTCCGAATATTTGTCTCGAAAAACGTGCCCATTTTCGTTTTTCACAATTAAGTGACAGAAAAATCAAATTATTGTTTAAAAATAGTTTTTAAAATAAAATGAGGTAGTATATGATGTAAATGCAATTAAAATGATTTAAAACAATTGAACAGATATTCAGAGAAATTAAATAGTTAATTAAATAAATAGGTCAAATAGAAATAAAATTTTCGAGTCCTTACACGGTATTTTAGAATTTAACTGTTTTGTTAGAGCACGAAAACATTGAAATATTCACATTTTTGAAATCACATGAGAAGTACCTTTCACTAAAAATTTGCAAGACGAAAACAGTTCACGAAATAAGGTAATTCATCACACTCAAACAAATAATACTTAACACTCGAACACTTAACAATCGCACATGCAATGCAATTAATATTCAAGAATACTCACATGTAATAGCAAGTTAAATGGAAGTTACTTTCACAGCAATTATTTCACTTGTACATATTAATAAATCAATACGTAAAACAAGCACATCACAAATAAGTTGACAAACAAATGAGTAATAGTAAGCGTTGAGATCCCAAAGGCATTGGGATCGGACCATCTATTTGGTCAGGGAATAACATTCACCATTGAGACCCCAAGGCAACTCTTGAAGTCAGACCATCCAAGTAGTCAAAGAGCCACACTAACATTGAGATCTCAAAGGCATCCCTTGAGATCAAACCATTCAAGTGGTCAGAGTGCAACATTGACATTGAGACCCCAAAGGCATCCCTTGGGATCAAACCATCCAAGTGGTCAGAGAGTAACTTTGACATTGAGACCCCAAAGGCATCCCTTGGGATCAAACCATCCAAGTGGTCATTTATCATTAACAATATCACATTTCACAGATCATATATCTCACAACACATGCATTCAAGAACCATGTATGGAGTTTAGGTCAATGCAATAAGGTACACCCTTATCCAAGCGCCCACTTATCACGTTCAATTAGAGAGCACCCAAACCACAATTTTCACTTCAATAAATCAGCTTAAAAGTACTTATAAATCACTTCAAAGGTAAATCAAATCGTTACACTCGTAAACCAATGCAAGTCGATAGTAAATTCATGGTAAAGTATTCCACAAAGGATTCCATCAAACAATATTAACACAAAAATAATTTTAGTGGAACATTTCTTTTAAAACAAGTTGGAACAACCTAGTAGTCAAATTGTCAATTGAAAAGGGTTTGGAACACTCACCAACGTGTCTCGGTCACCCTCGATATCACCTTCGAGCCCTACGTACAACCAACGTATATAACCATCAACTCAAACCGAAACAATACCTAAAATCACTCAAAACAGCAAAGAGAGCACATGCATGGGTGCTCGAACCAAAACGGACGACATTAGATTCACAATGGAAAGCACACACTACAAGGTGTGAAAGGCAGATTTGACACCTTTTGCCATTTTGATCATAACTCATGGTACGAGTGTCGGATTGAAGTGCACGAGATGCCGTTTCGAAGCTAAGAGAACAAGATATAACTTTTATGCAGACCATTTTTACCCAGATTCACTCTTTCTAGGTCAAAAGTGCGGAAACAGGTTCAGGAATTTCAGTATCAGGATTTCCAACAGGTTTGTTTCAAACGATCATAACTCTACGCTCACAAATCCAAATCAAGAAATTCCAAAGCCGTTAGAAAGCTAACATACAAGGCTACAATTATTAAGAGACATCAAAAGCAAAAACATTCATTTTCCTGGTCAAAATGACCCACTGCAGTAGCAAAAGAAGATTCCTGACAGAAACAGGGCATCAGGGGTAATTTAGTAATTTCACATGCTACAGTACTCTGATTCATCTGAAAATTTACAGGTAGAATCCTCACTCAATTATCTACAACTTTCATGTTTTGTGCTAGAGCTTATACGGCCTCCATCATATTCGAATATTCAAACAAAATTCGGACAGAAAATCTAAACAAAAAGTAAAACTTGGAGTTCATCCATACCAATCAATTTCCAGCCATCCAATTCAGCTCCTAGCTAAGTAAATTCAACTTCCAATCATCAATTCCCAACATTAAGTCTTGCAACTAATGAAACCCTAATCCTAACTCTTTGCCAAGGTTCAAGACAAGCAAAACAAGAAAACTAAACCGTGGAATCATCTTCTCAACTAACTTTGATCATCAAGAAGCTAGAACATGAGCAAAATCCATCATCTTCATCAACTTAATCAACTTAAATAAATTTAAGCAATTGCACCATAAGTTCAACTCACAAAGTGTAAAATACCTCTTGAATCCAAGGTTGAGCTTCACAATCAAGTGCTTCCAACTCCCAAAGAAAGGTTGGATGATTGAATCGGCAAAATTTCCCAAAGCTTTTCTCTTTTTTTTTTTCTCTCTTTTCCTCTCTTCTTTTCTTCCTCCCTACTCACGGTTTTTCCTCTTTTCTTTTCTTTCTTGCTTGGCCGATTGGCTTGTTCTAGAAATAGCTACAAGATGACACTCCATAGATATTTTAGGTCTTAGTCAAAATTGAGTCAAAGTTGTCATGCTCAATTACCCCTACTAACTTAGGTTAATTCCACCCTTGCCCAAATGATTTTTCTTTCCTATCAAACTAGTCCATAAGTTGTAAATCCAACTCAGTCCAATAATACTTAGTCACACCTAGTTAGGTCACTAATCATCCATTTACCGTAATTAACTCCCGTGAGCATGCAAGTTCACACCGAAAATTCATGAAATAACAAACGTTTGATTTGTACATATAATTAGGGTTTCGAGAAAATATATTAGGGTTAGTACATTTAGGGTTTAGTGTGCAAACAAATTAGGGTTTTGTCAAAATTTAGGGTTTTCAAAACAAACTAGGGTTTAATTTCAAATTAGGGTTTTTAAACTTGTAAAACAAAATAGTTAAAACAAAACACTTTAAGAAGTAAAACAACCATATAAACACCTTGGCAAACAATAATTACTATAATTAGCATTATTTAAAATTTCCAAAACTTGGGAAAATTCGGGGCCTCACAAAGCCTTACTTTGCCTACTTACTTAACTTTTGATGAGTGTTTCAACTATTTTTCAAATGTGTTTCACCTGTTTAAAGTGAAATGGATTGTTACTTCTTTTGGTAAATGAAATGGCTTTCTATTATGTGGGTAAATTCCTCGTTGCTACTTATGCTTAAATGTACCTTTCTACTCAAATGTGTTTTACTCTTAAACGTGTCCTAACAAATGTATTTCAAAGAATTCCCTAGTATTTACAAATAAAATGGTTGTGAATGTATCTTGTGTGTTTACTCTAAATGCCTTGTCATGTTGATTAAGTGTTAGTTTATTTGTTACATGTATTACTGACTGGTTTATTCGAGTATTGCCACTGGAGGTATAAGGAGACTGCTAACTAATGACTTACTGGCTCTATGTGCTACTGTATTCTTTTATTGCTTATACTTGATTAGCTGATTATTAAATGAATAAATGTTTGAAAGATTTCTTGTGTTGATAATTGTCTTTTGAACGATTACTTGTTAAAAGTGCTACTTTGATAAACCATGTTATTTCAATGTTTTATTTGTTTTCTTGAATTTATGGAATCTCACTGAACTTTTAGCTCACCCCTCCCCCCATAGTTTGTCTTCCTTATAGGATGTGAGAATAAGAGAAGCCAAGGATGGCACTAGTCTGTGCATGGGATTACTGATCTTGTAAATTTTTGGGTTGAACTTGTATTTGGGAATTTAACTGTATTTCTTATTTTCTCTTTTGGGATTGTAAGCAAGAATGAAAGTTATGTATGGTTTATTGGAGTTATTGAAGAAATCAATTGCAAAGGTCTCATTAGCTTGATTGGTTGACGATAAATTCCTAAAAATTATGTCTTGTGCAAATTGGGTGTAATTTGAATTCTAAGGACTTGTGGTTGGTAAAAGTACTTAAATATACTTGTAGATAACTTTTAATCTATGTATAATATTCATTTGATTGAGGATTGTAGTGAGCTCCGGCAAGAACTGGGCAGACGGCCTACTAACTCCTTTGGTACGCCATAGGGTGAGGTGGGGCTGTCACAATAAGTCCGTTGCATAAAGACTTTTCCTCAAGCTTCCATGACAGCGTACCTTGGTTTGGGAAGTCCATTGCATGAAGATTTTTTCCTCAAACTTCTATAATGGCCTACCCTGGCTCGAGAAGTCCATTACATGAATATTTTTCCTCAAGCTTTCATGACGGTCTATCCTGGTTCAAGAAGTCCATTGCATGAAGATATTTCCTCAAGTTTCCATTGGCCTACCCTAGCTTGAGAGTCCGTTGCATGAAGATTTGTCCTCAAACTTCCATGACGGCCTACACTGGCTCAAGAAGTCCTTGAAGATGATGGTTACTTGGATACTTCAAACAACAATGTTAATGAAGAAGATTCCGAGTTACCTCAAAACCATAATGATAGAGGGAAGTTCCGCCAAGTTTGAGGCACTATGAATTCATAGAAGAATGATGAATCATAGAAGAATAATGAACCTATCCAATAGAGACATGTTCCATTAAAAATAAAGGCATGGTGAATACTTCACATTTATGACAATGGAGAAATACTTCACCGAGACATATGTATGACAATTCCACCCAAGACCATAAAGGTGGGAAGAAACATGGTGGACCCATCCAAATTCTTCTAAAAGCAATAGCATCCTTTTCAAGAAGCAAAAATAATCTAGTAATGGTCCACCATTTTGAAATGCATATCAGTTAGCAAGAAGATGTTTTTTTTTAAGGGTTGTAACTGGACTTAGAAGTTGCCTTCTAAGCTGCCTATGCATCTCAAAAGAGAATCAAGTCACACATAGTTCCTACCATTCACAGTTTAAACTCTTGCGGGTTAGGAGCAACATGCAGTTTAAGCTCATGCGCCAAGGAGTGGTTGAAACAACTCTTGACTTGAAGATAGTTCTTTTACTCATATCAAGGAAATTTTATATAATTTGCAACATGGATACAGTTTATACTCATGTCAAGGAGGTTTGTTATAATTTAAAATATAAAGACAGTTCATATTCACGTCAAGAAGATTTGCAGATAGTTTGGACTCTTACCAAGGAGTGCTTTGTGAATTTTAATTTGAAGACAATTTACTCTTATGTCAAGGAGACTTACAGACAGTTTAGACTCTTATCAAGGAGTGATTAGTGAATTTTAATTTGAAGACAGTTTACCTTCATGTCAAGGAGACTTGTAGACAATCTAGACTATTATCCGGGAGTGCTAGATATGTTTTAATTTGCAAACCAACTTGTGTGGTGCACAAAGTTAGTAACATTGGCACTTGCATTTCATCAAGTATAATTTCTCCTTGTTGAGCCAACTCCATGACTTTATCTTTGAAGGTAAAGCACCTCTCAGTGGAATGACTAGCCAAGCGATGATACTTATAGTAATTTGGGTCACCGGCATGCTTAGAGTCTTCAAGGCATTTTGACATTGGTAACTTAATAAGTTTTGCTAGTAAGAGATCATCAAGCATCCTTGGTACATCAAAGTCACTAAATGGATATCACTTTTCTTGCATCTCCATGAAGGTTTCTCCTCTGCCCCCACCCTCTTGTAGATGATTGGAGTTCAAAGTCGCCTTTCTTCTTCCCTTGGCAGAGACTTTGATAGGTGCAATACTTGCCATCATAGTTTGTTCAAAATTTGAAGAAATCTTGCCCCTATTCTTTGACTGTGACTTCTTCATGACTTTCCGAGGATAAGGAACAAGTGGCTCTTGTCCTTGAAGGTTGATTTCCATATTATGAGCTTTTGTTGACAATTCATCAAAAGTTTCTGGCTGTATGCCTTGCAAAATATATTTGAGTCCCTAATGCATGCCTTGGATACACATCTCAATAGCAGAAGATTTAGAAGCTCAATCTTTGTAATTCAGGCTGAGAGTTCTTGTGAGAGCCCTAAATAATAATAATAATAATAATAATAATAATAATAATATAATAATAATTTTCATGCATTCATTACCATTTAACTCATTCAAGTGCATATAAATTCTTTTCGTGCATTAGTGGCATGTTTCCACTAAATACATTATTCATTGTTGATTAAATGCACTTTTCTTAGATTCAATTTTAGAATTAGTGAAAGCTTCTTGCATGGCTTAATTGCCAAGAAAATAGGATGTGTTGGTGTTAGATGGACACTAAATTAAATTAGGGGAGTTAGGAAGCAATTAAGTGAGATTTTTGTAGGTAATGGCCAAGAAATCACCACTTGTCACTCTAGGATTCAAACCTTGACTTGATGACTTATTTCGCTCCAAACTTATCTCTTTAAAACAACACATTCTCTTTATTTTTGGGGTGGTGGTGGCCGAACCTAAGGGAGGAAAAAAGAGAGGAGCATTCATCCGAAAAACCCAACCAATATCTTGCTTGGCTTAATAGGAAATCAAGAGAGGAAGTTGGTAGCACCCTAAACCATCAATCCTCAAGCTTGGTAGGGAAAGATTGTGGTTGCTTGAAGAGTTACTTCTTTGGCTTGATAAGGTATTTTCCTATCCAAACCCTAGTACTGTGATCCTAGAAGTTAGTCTAATGAAGGTTGTTGGTGATGTTTATGGAAGGATGATGCTTGGAAACCTAGTTTTTGGGTTTGGATTCTTGTAGTTGCAACATGAGAATTGGTTTGATTTTATGCCTACTATGTGTTTGATATTTGGATTAGCACTAATCACTAGGCTCTGATGATTATTCCTTTGAGAAAGGTGCTTGATTATCTTTCATATGCATGCTAGAAAAGTTATAGGAGTTGTTTTGAACTTTAAAAAAAATGGAAGAAGTTGTGGTTCTTTTCTTCTTGTTTTGCGATTTCTTCTTGTTCAATCTTCACTAAGTTTTGTTGAGAAACCTTGTTAGGACATTTGTGTATCAAGTTGTAGTGAAATCAATCTATTTTGAAGAGTGAAAACCTCTTGAGTTGCACAAACTTTGAACAAAAATTTCTGTTCTGCACCCCGTCAGAAATGAAAAATTGGTCAACTTCCCAGGTTTTCTGGTATTGATAGGAAATGAACTAGGAGCTGAGCCATATACCGTTGGAAAACCCTATGAGTCTAGTTTTTAACGCCACTGATGACACTCAATTTTGATTTTTCTACACCAAGTTATGGCCATTTTCCCATGACTGTGCAAGGGTCACTGTTATACCCGAACCTTAGTATTGTTGTAAAATTGTTCTTGGTTGAACCTTGTTGTTTCTTGAATCTTTGCTCGTTTATTTCATTCCAAATATCTACTTAACTTGTGGATCCCCTAAAACTTCAATATTTCATCATTTTGTGACTTGAATCATCCTAGAATTTCCTAGTGAGATGCATTAACTAGTAGCATTCATTTTTGCACTTGTTAGGTTACATTTATTTGCTTTGGTTGAGTTGATGATTGTATACGTTGGTTGTACGTAGGATTCGAAAGAGGTAACGAGGGTGATCAGGGCGTGAGCATTTGAGTTGCTTGGCTTGTTTGGGTGAGTGTTTCCTTGCTTGTTTCGTGAACCTATGTGACTTCTCAAACTACATGATCTACGTGTTTGCTTGAACTACGTGACTACGTGATTTGCTTAAAATGTAACTATGGAACTGGATTACATATTATATATGGTTGGACTACTGAGGGTGAGTCGAGGGCATGCTTTATCGCACTCGAACTCTTCCGTTTGACTTTTCATTGGAATTTGACTTTCTCCAACTATGATTTGACTTTGTGTACTTTGATGTGAAAAGTCGTTTGGGTGATATCCCATCGACTAATTTGATTCGCTTGGGGCTCCGGAAACCCCAAAACCCTATTGGTGAGCCGTTCATATTGAGCCGGCATGGGCTTGGTCGAGAAGATCGGTGAACCATAGGTTATTTGATTTGGTTCTTTGGAACATGGTATACTCGAGTATTATCCAAATTTGATTAGTTGAGGTGTTCGGGCCCGGTAAGGGGGTGATTGGTGGCGGTTATGGTGTAAGTGGTGTCTATGGACTTGGTTCTTAACTTCAAACGTTGGCGGAGAGTCAACGGCTCGTGTTCGATCAAGCTTTGTGGATTTGGCTTTTGGAAGCCACCTGTATCCTTTACTTGAGTGCATTGCTTTAAATTACTTTAAATGTGAAATTTGACTGTCTGATTTGCCTAATTGTTAAGGTGGTTGCATGTTTTGTTTGAGGACCTCATTAAGCTTTCGCTTACCCCTTTTCCCTTTTGTTTTCCTTAGCAGGAACGTGTAAGAGGTCGGAGAGTTTGATTGTGGCTAAAGTCAAGTGTTTATCTTTTGTTTAGGTACTGATGTATTTGTGAACTTGTTCCGTTTTGTAAGCTTGAAATTGGTTAACTTTAAGTTTGAAACGTTGTAAACTTTATGTTCATGTAACTTGGAGTTTAATTTATTTTGAGTAAATATTGAGATAAATGTTTTGATGATATTTTGGATATTTGAGTCCTGACGAGAGTTGGGCAGGCAGTTCACTAATCCTTAGGGTACGCCCTAGGGAAAGGTGGGCCTGTCACAGTTCTCCGACAATTAATAAAATTGATGATAGGTTCATCTTTCCACTGACGTGTGTTCGAGAGTTCAGCCATACCGACAGTCCTTCTTGTGCTGTGAAAGCAATTGAGAAATTCTTGCTCTAACTACTCCCAACTATTTATGGAGCTTGGTTCCAAGTCTATGTACCAATGAAAGGCATTGCCTTGCAATGAACGAATGAATTGCTTAACAAGCAAATCGCCCTTAGTACCAGCATTGTTACAAGTTTCTATAAAATGTGCAATGTGTTGATTAGGATTGCCCTTGCTATCAAACTGGTAAAACTTTGGAAGTTGATATCCAATGGGCATCTTCAAGTTGTTCATTCTTGTAGTGTAATGCTTGGCATATCCACTGTATATCTTGTGTTTGCACCAATCCTATCTTTGATTGTGCCTTCGATGAACTCTTTAAGAGCCTCAACATGAATTGTGCCATCTGGAGAGACTGAAAGCTCCTTCATCAAGTTAGAGTTTGAAACATCTTTCTCCTTGGATTTTGAAGATGTTTTGGCTTTGTCATGCATCGTAAGTTGATGTTTAGACAAATTCATGTTACTCTCACTTTTGTGCTCTAGCATGTCCATCAATTTGGCAATCTTAACGTCTTCATCTTGCACATGTATTGCCAATCCTTCAACAATCTTAGTCAAATTGGATATTTGATCTTCGACAGTTGTTGTATTGGTCATCGTCACAAGCATTACCACAAAATTTGTTGAATCACTTGAGTTATTAAACCTTGAGTCATGGTCATTCTCATTGCTAGGCAATACATCAAGATTCTTCTCGTGGGTGATAGCAGCATCTTCCATGGCATTTTTTGCCAATGCCTTTGTCTTGCTCCTTGTCATAGGACCAAGATCTTGCACATCATGATTTGTAGAAGTAGCAAATTTGGAGACTTCAAAAGCAAAACTTGCCTTCCTAGACTCCATTGATTCTTGAAATTGGTAATTTGTAGGAAGAGAAGAGATGAGAGGCAGAGATTGTCCTACTGGGCATGCCAGAAATTTGTAAGCATAAATTTTTTATCTAAGACAAAAGACAAGAAAACTTATGCAAATACAAAATATATTGCATTAAAAGAAAAAAGTATTATTCTTTAAAATTTCTTAAATCAAAGAATTAATCCCATGATTCTTCTCTTCAAATAATCTTGGTCAAAGGGTCGATGTGACTTGTTCTCTGATCAAGAAAGACGTTCCCTATAATTCAGGCATAGAAAATGGATGATTTGATGATGAAGTTGAACACTTGAATTTTCAATCTTCAAGCTTTCAACACGAATGGAAGAATTTGCTTTGCTTTGCTTTGATTTGGATTTGAATTTAAGTGAAGATGCTCTTGAGATTTTCTCCAGGATGTAGGGTTTTTAGTGTGTCTTGGCTTAGGAGGAGATTTCTATTTATAGCGAAAATTTGTAAGTTTGGTATTCAAGAAAATCCTATAGAACCTTCCTGCGTTTGGGTAACTTGTAACTCAAGAAACCCATTTAATTTGGGCTTTGGTAATAAGCCGGCCCATATAATCTATCATGAATTAATTAATCAATTAATCCACTTTAGTTTAAATGGGCATCATGAGTTTAATTTGATTTAATGGCCCATATAATATTATCCCAATTTGTGAGTCCAGAACATAATGGATTTTCATAATTTAATTTAATTTAATCAAGATTAATTGAATTTACTTAATCTCGACTAAACTAAATTAAATAAAATTTCTTTGTTTACAAATCGACAAGCATGGATTCTAGACTTTATACATTGATTCATTTCATTGAAGGAAGTCAGGATCCAAACTCTAGTTCGTAGGTCAAAACCCTAATTTTCAAGCTTATTGGGAATTTAGGGTTTTTTTTGTTAAGTTGATTGATTAGTTAATTTCCAGCTTTCTTAGTCATTTAATTATAATTAATTAAGTGTTAGTTTGACTACTAAAAGAGTCAAATAAAGGTTGGTAATGTTGGCCATTATATCCATAGTTAATTTCCTAATTTATTAGGAAATGAGCCATTAGTTCTTATCCAATTAGCAATAGGGTTTATGTCTTGTAAAAGGCTATAAACAAGCCTTAGTCAGCCGTCCAGCATTCAAGCAATAATAATTTCAAAATATTCCCAAAATTTCACCTGTGTGAAACAACTTCTCTTGTTCAAGAGATTTTTCTTGAATACTTGAGAGATTCTTAAGTCTTCATCCAACTTATCAACCAAGAAACACACTTCGTTGTGGTGTCTTCTAGCTACAGTCCGTGGCTCGCTAATCTATTCAACTGTGGGTTAAGAATAATTCTTGGTTTGTAGTTTCATCGATTAGAAGGGTCAAGGGTTTTCCGCACCTCTAACTTGATTCTTCGTCTATATCCCAGACTGGTGTGGGATATGAGTTTAGGCCTTTGTGGTGGGTTTGTATCAGCTTGGTCATCAAACCTAGTTGACAGTATCAAGTATATCCCTTTTCTTGTCTTTCTTGTTTTCTTGTTCTTGTCGTTCCTTGCGAAAAAAATTCTGCCTAGTGTCCGAATTGTCTTCTTCTTGTTTAAAGCATTTTCTTGTTTTCTGACTCTTTCCTAACCCTTTTTGCAGGAAATTTGGCTCTGATACCAACTAATGTAGAAATGCCCACAAGCCAAAATTTTTGGAGATATCAATGTTGGATGGATTCAACGTTGTGACTTGGACAACATAAGACACGATTCGTGGGTATAAGACGCCACAATCAAGAAGTTTCTTGATTGATAAGCCAAATGAATATCTAAGGTTAGTCTTACAATATTCAAGAATAGCTTTCACAAGCCAAAAGATTGGTCTCAACAAAAAGAAGAAAATTTGGAAATTTCATAAAACTCTTGATAATGGTCTAATGTTTGGACAAATTTTAGGCTTATTTATAGCCTTACACAACCTAATAAAATTAGGAAACAGATAAAGTAGATTCGGCCAACTAATTAGGTAACTTGGACTGAAAATAAACCCTAATCCAAATTGGAAACCCTAGCTCGGCTCTTAACTAATCCAAATGACATTTCAACTACCAAATGGAACACAATTCAGACCACACAAGCTTAGGATAGCTGAATGTAGCTTATTGACTCAAACATAATCAAACGACTAAATAAATACTATAACTCCATAATTCCATCATTAAGCTTGAACAAGAAACTTGTTCTAGACTTTATTCATTGGTCCCCATCTAATCCTTGATGGATCTTGATAAACACATAGGTGACTTTGAACATTGACATATAAGGCACTTTATCATTCCCCTCCTCTTGAGAAGATTCAATCTCGAATCAACACTTCGTTTTGATCGTAACAATGCTAGGAATGCCGCTTGGAAAACAAGCAATGTAGCATGTCTTTCTTCCAACTTCAATTCAAACTTGAACCAATGCACATGCTCACGATTCACCTTTCCATGAGAATGATGCGGTCTTGAACCAATACCTAGGTTAGAGACAAAACACGAAGAATGAACATGGATGGAGCACGCACAATCACTAAACTTACCAAGTTGATAGCAAGATGGAAACACTTGATTTCCATGCACCATGGATTGCAAATCAGCAAATGAATGATAAAGTAAATTCAAATGGCAATTAACGTGCATGATTTGACCAATGAAACACATAGGATAGCCCCCATGTGACATATAAGCTCTGTTATCATGAAGAAGAACAAATAGCAAAGCAGGGAATTTAAGGACTAATCCGTTGTAGACAATCTTGAACACAACACTAATTAATTTTAAAGTTTGAACAACACTATAAGAATAAACTCTCATAGACACAATGGACTCAATCCCCGGACAGCCCATAACAAAGGAAACAAAACACGCATATACATAATAAGACATAGGAGGACTGAAGACATAAGGATCAAAACACGTGTAACCAACAAGACTTATGAAATAACTGACACTACACAAACTACTATTGGAACTCAAACAAGTAGCTTGAACAACATGCATTGCTGACATATACTCATTAAAATCAGCAATTAAACTCATGAAAATATGCTGGAAAACAATCCTAGGAAAGCGAAGATTTGTTCTAGGATGCATTACCAAAGTCTCACTTAAAGAATGAACACTTAAGATAGCAAATGAGTAACAACTATGGACTTTCAAGAGAGGTATAAATAATTCAAGAATTGCCATATTATCAAAAAAAATAAAGAAAATTAGGTAGGAAACTTTCCTCATTGATAACCATTTTTTGAAGAGTAATTTCACCAATTTGAGATATAGGGGTTAATCTAGGAACAAGACTTGAATTCCACGAGTTAGATTGTCCTATTATAGGCCCAAACAAGTCACGATCAGCCTCCCATGATGCACAAAAGATATTGGTTTTGTGCTTTTTAATAGCTCTTTGTGTGAGAACCCTAAAAAAAAAACAGGAAAAAAAAAGAGAGGGAGAAAAGAAGGAATTCTACTTGAGTGCATCATATAATTAGTAGTGCATAAATTTTCCTAAAGTGTTCAATTTCATGTGTATTGCATGGTTTAATTTAGAATTTTATTTTTCATGTTTTACATGGATAAATGCATTAAATTTATGTGGTTTTATGTGAGTTATATTTTAACTAGGGGTTTGATGCTAATTAGCAAGATATTATTTCATCTTTTGGCCAAGAAAGTGCCAAGTGTCAACTACCTATGATATCTTGACCTTAAGCCATCCTATATAAATCTTCCAATTCAAAAATTTGAAGTAAATTTCCCTCTCTCTCTCACCCTCTAGGCCGGCCATCCTCTCAAGCAAAAACATCCAAACCTAAGCTAAAATTAGTCAATTTTGGTGAAGGAAAAACTACTTTGAGTGAAACCCTAAGCTAGATTAATCCATAGACTTCCAACTTGGTGGCAAGGAGTGGAGTTTTTGGTGGTTTTGCTCACACCTTTGGCAAGGTAAAACCTCTCCTAATTATGCTTTAATGAGCTTTAACTCCTTGGGGAAATGTTGGTTAGATGTCTTGAGGTCATTCTTGATGTTTGGAAGAAGAGATAATGGAAGGAAATCTTATGTTTGTTAACATGAGTTTAGGTTTCATTCGTTAGCCGCCAAGTGTTTGATAAATTGCTTGATGTTTTGTGATGCTTCAATGATGAAGTTAATTGCTGTTTTAGCTGGTTTAACACCTTGGCAAGTGAGGGAAATGATTTTAAAAGGTTGATAGAAGAAAAGCAACTAACCAGAAATTTTTTTCATAAAGCAGGAATGAAAAACAGCCCAATTCCCGAGGTTACTGTTACCGGTAGAAAATGAATTAGCATCCAAGCCTTATACCGTTAGAAAGCCCTATGAACCTAGTTGTAAACGCCGCTGACGGAGCTTGATTTCGATTTTTCTACGTCGAGTTATGACTGTTTTCCCGAGACTGTTTGTCCAGTCTGAATTTTTTTTTCCCGACAGATTTCCTGCTTCTCTGATATCTGCCGTTTTGACTGTGATAAAACATGAATTGATATCTGACCTCTTCATGAAAGTTGTAGAGCTGTCTTAGCTTCGAAACGCCATAAAGTACACTCCAATCCGATAAGCGTGACCACATTTATGATCAAGTTACTGAACCTTGACAAACCTGTCCAACATTGATTTCAATTCTACGATTGCTTCTTTTAATCCTTTCGATTCTCGTGTCTTCTTGCCGTGCCCCGACCCACTCATGCGTGGTTCTAGGATGTTGATAGGACTTTTATTTGCTCATCTTCATAAATTGGATTGGTCATTTCGTGATTTTTGCATCCAAAATATGACTTTTATCCCATGAAAAGAAACATTGAGCATATGCATTTGATCACGTTTGGTTGGGCAGCCGAGCTTAAATATGTTCCATTTTATTTGATATTAGACTTTGAAGGAGGGAGTAAGGAGGATTTGGGTGCGAATAGTTGAAGATATTTCACTCGACTCGGTGAGTGTTTCATGCTTGTTACTTGACCTATGTGATAGCTGAAATACTGAAATACTTGAATTATGTGATGATTTGCATTCTTGTGATTTGTGAGCCAGCTAATGTGATCGAGACGAGTGCGTACTTTATCACACTCGATCTCTTGTGTTTGGAATTTTGTACTTGGATATTCGAATTCGTGTGAAATGGCTTTTGGCCACATTTGATTTGTAAGTCGCTTGGGTGATATCCCATCGACAAATATGATTTGATTCGAGCTCAAAACTTAGTTGGTGAGTCAATCGACTCGAGCCAGTACGGGCTTGGTTGGGAAAGTTGACGAGCCACGGGATATGATATGTGAATCTGGAAATCTGGTATACTCGAGTATTACCTACCTTTGATTTGTTGAGGTGTTCGGGCCCGGTAGGGGGTGAAACGGTGGATGGTGTTTGATGAAAAGTGGGGATCTACGATCTGGCTCTAAGCTATAAATGTTGTGGAGAGTCAACGGATGTGGTTTGATCAAGCGGGAAATTGGCTTTTGGAAGCCACCCGTATCCTTTTAAATATATCTGTTATTATATTGTCTTATTACTTTTGCTAACTCGAGCAGTGTTCTCCTCGTGATTACCTTCTCCTAGTCGAGAGGCTCGAGTAGTGTTCTACCACCATCTCCTAGTTGAGAGGCTCGAGCAGTGTTCTCCTCATGAACACCTTCTCCTAGTCGAGAGGCTCGATGTATTTTGTATTTGGTTGTGTCATTTGTCCCTTATTTCATATTTTAAATGCGATATTTGACTACTGGATTTCTCCTATGTATTAATGTGACTGCATGCTTTTGAAACCTCATTGAGCTTTTAGCTCACCCTATTTTCCCTTTTGTTTTCCTTAGCAGGGGGAGTTGCCCGAGCTCAGGGTTGGACATACGAGCGTTTAGTATAAGTTTTTGTCCTTACTTTTGTTAAGGAATGATGTACTGTAAAACCCAACTATGGATAAGTTTAGCTTTTGGCGTTGTATCCTTACTTCCCTGTTGACTTTAAGTTTGAATGGTAGTATGAGTTTATGCATCTATGTTGGTTGACTTTTGAATTGGGAGAATTTAGTTTCATCAGTTTTGCATTGTTGGTTTATTTTAGCTATTGAGTCTGGCGAGAGAGGCAGATCCTAACCTTTGGTTCACCTTAGGGAAGGTGGGGCTGTCACAGCTTGGTATCGAGCTTAGGCTTCAGATCTACATGAGTGTATCCTAGGCTTAAAGTTTAGGATGCGGACCTTAGGATTAGTTGACTATTAAGTGGAATATTGGCGCTAGGTTTGGGATTTTTTTTCGGGCAATGGGAGTGAATGCTTTACATTAGTATGTGAATTTGTGTGTGTAATCTTGTTCGATGCGCAGAAACGAGGATTGAGTTAATGCTTGTTGACCGACCATGGTATAAAATAGCTTAATTCTTGTTTTGGTGCTTGAGTACGAGTATATTGTTTGGATTTTAGTGGTGGAATGTAGTTGATTTTGGTGGAAATATAGAATCTTTTGGACCTATTAGGGTTTACTTTCGTGACGCCCTGAGTTGGTTTGTTTACTATACTTTTGTTATCGGCTTGTTTGGCCTATTTCAATTCTATACCATTTGGAATTGATTTATTTGAATTTCTTATCTGTTGAACTTGATATGATAATTGCACTATGTGACATCCCTTGTTATAATATTATGTCTTACTTACAAGTTGCTGCAATTTTCTTTTGAACGTGCATTTTAAATTTGTATGTGCATTTCGACCCTAGACTTAGTAAAACCTAATGGAGGGTAGACGTCGAGGACAAGGCCGTGGACGTGCACCTAGACAACCTCAAGATCAAGGGAGAGGACATGAATCGGCCATAGGAGGTAGTCGTGAACAAAGGGTCGATGCTAATGAACAAGTAGCCACAGCCATCCAACGTATGACTGATTTACTAGCCCAGATAGCTGGTCAAAACCCTGGGAATCAACAAGGAAATCTTGGGAATCAACAAGGGAACCCTGGGGACCAGGTGGAAGGAGAAGATAGGGCCTTAGAGAGATTCCAGAAATTTTCTCCTCCAAAGTTTCTTGGGGGACCCGACGCCGAGATAGCTGAGAGGTGGATAGAGAAAATGGTTGACACTTTTGCCGCTCTAAACTATACTGAGGAAAGACAAGTTACCTTTGTTGTATTTCGGCTAGAAGGGGCAGCTCGTGCTTGGTGGAATGTTATACGACTAAAGTGGGAAAGAGAGCAGACCCCGAGAAATTGGGCCAACTTTATGAGAGAGTTTGATGCTAAGTACTTTCCACCTCTGATCCAAGAAAGAAGAGAGGATGAGTTCATTAAGCTTCGTCAGGGTATCCAGAGTGTGATCCAGTACGAGGCCCAATTCACTCGACTTTCTAAGTTTGCACCTGAGCTTGTGGCGACTGAGCAAAAGCGAATTAGGCGCTTCATCCAAGGGTTAAACGATGAGATTCAAAAGGATTTGGCAGCAGCTCAAATCAATACTTTCAGTGAAGTTCTTGAGAAAGCTCAACGAATTGAGAGTGCCCGACTTCAAGTTAAGGCATTTCAGGCAAGAAAACGGGGTGTGCCGAGTGGTACTCAAGGACAAGATGACGAAAATATGCCGCCTCCTAAATTCGGCCAAGGAGCAGGTGGAGGACGATTTCCGGGGACACCAAGAGGGGCTCCGTCAGAAGGGGTTCAAGGTAGAAGAGGATCACAAAGAGGTGCCACGCAGTGAGGTTCTACATCGACTCCCCGTATAAATTGTGGATACTGCGGGAAACCAAACCATACGGAAGATAACTGTTGGAGGAAGGAGAGAAAATGCTTGCGCTGTGGGAGCGCCGAGCACCAAATTTCAACCTGCCCTAATCTGCCCCGTGATGGGAATGCGGCCTCACATTCGGGAAGACCAAACCCGAACCCTAACCAGTCCACTGTAGGTGGGAATATTGACAAATTAAAGACCATCTAAGCCTCAATCTTAAGATGTTCAAGGGCGGCTTTCACAAGTCAAGAAGACCACTTCTCTCAAGAAATGAAATTCTGGAAAATTTTATCATAACTCATGTATTCCAAAATAATGAAAGAGTTAAGCACATAAGAAACAACCTAAGGGTCGATACTAGTTATTCATTCATTAAGGCAAAGAATGATACGAGCCTCATGTGATCATTTTCGAAGATCATGTCAAACACCACGTGTGTACCAAGGTTCATCAAAGATTAGATGGGGACCAATGAACAAAGTCAAGAACAAGTTTCTTGTTTAAGCTTGGCGATGTAATTATGGAGTTATAGTATTTATTTAGTCATTTGATTATGTTTGAGTAAATAAGTTGCATTCGGCTATCCTAAACTTGTGTGGTCCGACTTATGCTCCATTTAATAGTTGAAGTGTCGCTTGGATTAGTTAAGAGCCGAGCTAGGGTTTCCTATTTGGATTGCAGTTTATTTTCGGTCTAAGTTACCTAATTAGTGGGACAAATCTGCTTTATTTGTTTCCTAGTTTTAGTGCGTTGTGTAAGGCTATAAATAAGCCTAAAATTCATCCAAACATTAGACCATTATCGAGAGTTTTATGAAATTTTCAGATTTGCTTTTTTTCATTGAGAGCAATCTTTTGACATGTGAAAGCTATCCTTGAATATTGTAAGGCTGACCTTAGATGCTCGTCTGATTTATCAATCAAACAACTTTTTGATTGTGATGCCTTCTATCCTCGAATTGTGTCTTGTGTTGTCCAAGTCGCGACGTCGAATTCATCCAACGTTGATGTCTCCAAAAATCTTGGGCTAGTGAGCGTTTCTATGTTTTCTTGGGTGTAAGAATTACATCAGTTTGAAGTGGACATTTCAAAATATTAGAGGAGATAATGTAGAAACAGATGAAACCACAAGGAATTATTTGTAATTTACCTTAGTACTTACCAGCTGTCAAAGAATTTCTCTGGATACGCCACCACATTTCTGCTCCTATTGATTAATCTTCCGTAATTATCATTCTAAAGAAGGTCAAATATGATTATGTGAAGTGAGAGAATAATAGAATAGTGGCCACTAACCAATATCTTTCACAAAAATTTGGCAATCAAAATTTATAAAAGGAAACGGAATGCTGAAAAGATTTTACAGCATTTCGTTTATTGAATTCACAGAATCTCATGATGCTAAATCCAAAATCTATCATTAACTCAGGATGACATCTCACAAACCTTTGATTTTTACACAATCAAGAGGAACTAACTGCAAGAATATATAAATTGGTCAAAATTAAGTAAGCAAAATTAATTGCTAGGAAAGAAAAACCTTCATTACATGAGTTAAGGGTCAATAATTTGAAAAAGATTAGGTTAGTTGCAACACCCATAGACTATTGAAATTGTGCAACCTTGATGCCACATTTTTTTTTTTGGGGTCAAAACTCAAAAAGGTGTATGCAAAAGTTTTGAACTGATCCTGTTTTCTTAAAAAAAAAACATCCTCTTTATGCAATATGGAAGTATCCACAAATTTGTGAAGAGGTTTATTATCACGGTCATATTCTATTGAAAGTTTGTGCATGGCGACTTCATTTTTTTCTTTTTGATAAAAAAGACAAACAGAATTCATTGATGAAACTCTTTAAAATCATCCAGTATTATTTACTTTACAAGATATGGAGGGGAGTTCCAAGAAAACTCATCTTATAATAAGCTGTGGGCACGCACGAAATCTGGTTTCATACTTATGCCTAGTTTAATTTGAATGAGTGATGGAAGAGGTAAGACATGGTGGCACTTTAATAAGATTTCCAGCTAGCTAGTTTGGAGAAACGAATGGATGTCGCTGTATTCAGGCTTATCCCTTTCGCTGTCTACTGCTATAATTGAAGATTGTACAGTCAATTATTAGGCATTCTTCATAATTCCATTTTTTCCATTTCTGTTGGCATACTAAATCATCACTAAAAAATAGAAATTTCTATGTTATTGTTTAGTATTAGTATTTTAATCAAGTCAAGTTTTAGTAGTATATTAGAATCAAATTATTGTAGTTTTATTATTTAAATATTAGTATTTTAGTAGACAATTTGTTGTGCTTGTGCTTATTAAGTGATACGAACTACACCAACATGTGACGCAACCCGCACACGAAAAAGTTTAGGATCTAGGATATTGGTAGACAAAGTTGATACACACACAGCGGAAGACCTTCACCCATTGAGCACTTGGACAACGAATGTTGGTATAAGATAGAAGACGCCACAATTCAACGTGTTCTTGAATTGATAAGTCTATGAACACCTAAAGAGAACTCTAAGGTATTCAAGTCGTTTCAAAGAAACAAGAGAAGTGATAATCACTCAAGTTAATTTGCTAAAAATTCTTGTATTTTGGAAACCAAATAAAGTGGCTTATTTATAGCCTACAAGACACAAAATCCAACTTTGAATAGGAAACCTAAATTCAGCCAGCTTTGGAAGCTTAAGGAAACCGAAACCCTAACTAACTAGGAAACTAAATTTAACCTACTAATTAGGAAATAACATGAAGGCATTCGACAAGGCCTTGTTCACACCTAGCCAATTGCTTTATTGGACAAACAAGAACTTAACTAACAAATGAAAATAAATTCTGTAAGCGTGACTGTTAGACGTGGGCATGCCTAACTGGTATCAATGCTTCTGTCCAACAGCACATTAGGCGTGACCAATCGGCGTAGGCATGTCTAACTAGTGTCAACGCTTCTGGTCATCGATTGAAATTGCATTCCTTAGGCGTGCCTGATGGGCGTGGGCACGCCTAACTGGCGAAGAGTTTTGGTGAACCCTCATGAACACTTAGCATTGATCTTGCACATCACGAACCAATGCGGCTAATTCCTCCTTGAGCCGTTTGACTCTTGCACGCGTCATTGGACCGGATGTACTTGTAACTTGAATTTGCACCATAAACTCCTTGATCTTAACTCTATTCATTGGACCCTAATGCACCATAGTTGGGTTATTCAAAAAGACACGAACACGTCTTAGGATTCGTATCATTCCTCTCCTCTTGAATAGATTTGTCCTCAAATCATTGGAGCATTTAAAATGTAGCAAGGATGGACACACGTGGATGATCACGATTTTAGTAACATGGTGTTTGGACAACCTCTTAATGCTCATGAAATCACTTGGTACATGAAACTCAGCATTTGTTGGCAGCAACATGTAAGAATTAGCAATATCTTCATGTGAACAAACAAATGATGAAGATATCAATGGCGACCACATGCTGCTCAACTCCATGGACTGATGAAAGCTAGGAAAACAGTGATTCGCTGCTGGTTTAGACACTTCATATGTGACTGGTACAAGCACAAAATCAGGTTGCACTCCTTTAACAAGGACTGAAAAAATACAGTCAGCCTTACAACCTACAAAAATGAAATTACTTTCAACTTGTTTCAAATCAGAAATTGGACATATAAGGAATGGAACATCATTAGCTAAATGGTAAGAAGGTATAGCACAAGAGTTAAATGTAAAAACTCCCTTAGAAACTTCACTATTCCTTCCATCAACTAAAAACCCGATTGCTAACTCATTACTTTGACCTTCAAAATCTGCATGATAAGGACTGAAGTGAGATCTAGAATTATGCTCAAAACAAGGCAAGGATGATAAGTAATTCAAGATTAAAGAATGAGAATCAAAATCAAGAATTTTCCCTTCAAGATGACCACGAATTGCTGCTCCATTGGTTTGGATAGAATTGTGCTCCATGAGTTGACACCAAATAGATCTAACACTAAGAAGGCAAACTCCATGAAAACTTGTGGATTGTACAAGTAACTTTGGAATGGAACATTTCATGACTAACTCTACTTGACCTTGCTTGACCTGCACAAAATAAGAAACACTACACAAAGCAAAGGTAAGTTCGTTATAAAAATCATAAGTTCTCACATTCTTACTCATCTCACTTGATTTTTCAATCTCTTTTTCTTGAGTGCCTTTCTCAATCTTTACCTCATGCTCACTCTTTAATTTTATCTCTTCACTCACACTGATATTTTGTATGGCACATTCAACTACATTCTCCCATTCCTCAGGTTCAATGATGATTTCTTCTAGTTCAACTTCACTTTGAATGAGATTATGTTGGCTTTCAT
This sequence comes from Gardenia jasminoides, assembly GCA_013103745.1. Classification (NCBI taxonomy): domain Eukaryota; kingdom Viridiplantae; phylum Streptophyta; class Magnoliopsida; order Gentianales; family Rubiaceae; genus Gardenia; species Gardenia jasminoides. The sequence goes on from CM023104.1 coordinate 133,173, forward strand.
CAGCAATGATCTCTACAAGCTCTTCTTTAGGAGGTTCTTGGATATTGCTTTCAACTTGCTCCTTCAATTGCTTTTCATGCAGAAGACGTTAATAAGTCTCCCACCATGATTCCTCCTTATGTGGCTCGTTCTTAGACTTAGGTTTGGAAGAAATTGATGAATTTTGTTCCTTATGCCTTCTAGATAGTCTTTCTTCCTTTAGCTCACAATGCTTGGATTGACGATACTTAGATTCTTGACATCGTCACTTTTGATTTTCTTCATAAGCACGTCGTCCATTGTATACTTCCTTAGCATGAAGATGATCCATCCTTTCTTGGAGTGTACAAAAATTATGGTGAGATTGCAGGGAACCCCTCCTCTTGACTTCCTTATTCACTATTTGATCAAGTCATCTTTCGAGAGGTTCAAAACTGTCATTTATCACTTGTTTTAATGCTTCCTTCAAGGACTCCATCATGAAACTAATTTCATCTTGTTGGGATGCCATTTAAACCTGCAAAAATGATTAGTAATAAAAGCAAATGGACCTCACGCACTCCCTCACGTGTATACACTCAACCCTCGTGTTTTCACTCAATAAACACTCTAGTACTCTCACCAATCACTTCTCAAGTCAATTTCGGTAACAACTTGAAGAAATTAGAGCTTCTTCTAGTGTAGACCAACTAACCAAATTAGACCACGATTAATTAGGCAAGAATGGCACGAAGAAAATTAGGAAACAAAGACACAAAGAATTAGGAAAACAAGGTACCAAAAGATTTAGGAAACTAAGACACAATTAGAATTAAGAAACTGAGACACAATGATTTAGGAAACAAAGACACAAAAAGGATTAGGAAACACGGACACAAGGAATAGGAAATAACAGATTAGGAAACTAAAACAAAAAGGATTAGGAAACAGAGACAAAAGAATTAGGAAACTAAGCCACAATGGTTTAGGAAACAAAGAACCAGTTTAAGTGCTCAACAAGAATAGAGAAAATATGGAATTTAGACAATTTAGGATGCTGAAAATTTAACTCAAAAGCTGAAACTCAAAAGCTGAAAACAACCCTAGAAGCAAAACTAAAATTATCACAAAGAAAGAAATCCTAATCCCGATTCCCTTGGATGAACTTTGCTTAATTTTTCAGGCAGGATTCTTGCAGGCTTTTTGGACGTTTGTTGGCTGGAAATTGCAGCTTCTCAGGTGTATTTTTGGTAACAAACAACAGCTGCAATTAGTTTCCAAAAAGAGTTCAAATCAGTTAAGGAAAGCAAGTCAAAGCGGTGGACTTTTCTTGTTTCCAAAATAGATTTGGAAACGTGCTTTCAAAACAATTTTGGAAACCTTGTCTCAACTGATTTTGGGAAGCTTTCCTTTTGGTGATTCTTTGGCCTAACCCTTTCCTTTTTCTTTTCTTTTCGTTGCCTTTTCTTTTTCCTTCTCTTTTTTTTTTTTAAACAGTAACAAGAATTTGGCAGCCAAGTATTTAGGAAAGTTGAATTTGGAAAGTGATTTGCAAGGTTCAAGAATCAATTTCAAGATCCAATTTTCAAGCCAAAACTTCAAGATTCACACAAGAATTTCAAGATCTCAAGATGAAAATCAAGAAAGCTCAAAGTTCAATTAAATTTCATCCAAGAATCTTCAAATTTTGCAAGAACCATAAGACAAACCCTATTTTCCAGCACACTAAGATGTTTGGGCAGAATTGAATGAAAGATTTTTTTTTTTTACTCAAGAGACAAAACTAGATGCAAGACACACCTAAAGGAAGTTCGGACAGCAATTAAGACAACAAGAAAATGACTCAACAAGAAACAAGAAGACTAGACAAGAAGGACGACAAGAAGACAGAGATCGTGACCTTTTTTTTTTTGTTAATTTTTTTGGACACACAAGAGACACAAAAACAGTAAGGACACGAAGAAAAAAGATAGAAATTGAATGATGCAACCAAGATGAATTCGGATGAACAATAGTGGTGAACAGTAGCACTACAGTGCTGCTACTGTGCAATAAACAGTACCTTTTTTTTTGTTTTTTGAACAACCGAAATTGAAGACACAAGACACAAAACAATTGACTCAAAACAAAGGAAAAGATATACTTTGTTACCTCCAACTAACTCTGATACCAATTGATACGAACTACGCCAACATGTGACGCAACCCGCACACGAAAAAGCTTAGGATCTAGGATATTGGTTGACAAAGTTGACACACACACAGCGAAAGACCTTCACCTGTTGAGCACTTGGACAACGAACATTGGTATAAGGTAGAAGACGCCACAATTCAATGTGTTCTTGAATTGATAAGTCAAGTGAACACCTAAAGAGAACTCTAAGGTATTCAAGTCGCTTCAAAGAAGCAAGAGAAGTGATAATCACTCAAGTTAATTTGCTGAAAATTCTTGTATTTTGGAAACCAAATAAAGTGGCTTATTTATAGCCTACAAGACACGAAATCCAACTTTGAATAGGAAACCTAAATTCGACCAGCTTTGGAAGCTTAAGGAAACCGAAACCCTAACTAATTAGGAAACTAAATTTAACCTACTAATTAGGAAATAACATGAAAGCATTCAGAAAGGCCTTGTTCACACCTAGCCAATTGCTTTATTGGACAAACAAGAACTTAACTAACAAATGAAAATAAATTCTGTAGGCGTGACCGTTAGATGTGGGCATGCCTAACTGGTATCAACGCTTCTGTCCAACAGCTCCTTAGGCGTGACCACTCGGTGAGCACATCTAACTAGTGTCAACGTCGATTGAAATTGCATTCCTTAGGCGTGCCTGATGGGCATGGGCACGCCTAACTGGCGAAGAGTTTCGATTAACCCTCATGAACACTTAGCATTGATCTTGCACATCACGAACCAATGCGGCTAATTCCTCCTTGAGCCGTTTCACTCTTGCATGCGTCATTGGACCGGATGTACTTGTAACTTGAATTTGCACCATAAACTCCTTGATCTTAACTCTATTCATTGGACCCCAATGCACCATAGTTAGGTCATTCAAAAAGACTCGAACACCTCTTAGAATTCGTATCATTAAGTCATCTACTCTATAAATAGAAAGTCTTGTACTTGTTGTGAATTGAGAAAAGTAAAAAAATTGAGAGCTTATTCTAATAATGTCAATGTAATATTATTTGTATTGTTCTCCTCCTCCCACACATACTTATATGTCCATAAATTGCCTCTCTATATGTTGCTATAATTTCTTTCTCTGTCTCTACATGTGAGCTTTTGATCAATTTTTCTTTTTCTATCTCTACGTCAAGGTTATCTTCTAGTAATAACCTGTCAGGCAAAAGGGTTTTTGTTTAGCTCTTCTTAAGCAATGATTTGAGTATTCAGGCGTTGAAAACAACTGCATTACTTGCTTGCTGTGTTCAACATGTTTCAACGTTTCAGGAAGAAAAGACTACTTCCATGTCTCGCTGGTAACAGGTGGCATAAGACTACTTTTAGTAGTAAAGGACGTGTGTAATAAGCAAAAGTAAGGTAAAAACTCTAGCAATTGCAGAGCAAGAGAGAAAAAAGGAAGCAAGGAGACAACTATATTCCGTGGAAGAAGACATTTGAGTGGACAAAATGACACCCAATGGACTACAATACTCCGTGTTCAATCAGCCTCACCCTTTATGGACCCCAGAGGAGAAGAAAAGGAAATGAAATTAAGCCAGAAAACCAATTCAAAAAAGGAGGCGTGACTTGTTAGTGTCCTTTCCTTATATTCTTAGTCACTTATATCTACTAATATTGATGATGAATTGACAAGGGATAGAGGGTAGTAAGGAGAAATATTATTACTGAAATTAGTAGAAGTTGTCCAACACTAATTACTTTACAAAATTCTGGGCGGAGGGGAATTCCAAAGAAAATCCGTGGAAATTCTGATTTAGCAAAAAAACTAGTTAGCGTGATTAATTATTCAATGGTAATACATGAGATTAATGAAAATAGAAAATCAACAATTAGGTTGCATTGGTGCAAGTGCTAAATTTCTATTGCAAAGACATGTCTGCTGTGCAAAACATGATTGAGCAATCCTGCCCAACAATAATTATTTTTAGTTTCCTGCAAAGGGCCAGTAGAGCCTTATTTCGGCCAAAACTGGTCATTGTCTGACAGGCTAGTTGCTGTATGCCTGCTGCATTTTTTACCCATATTTTTCGCATGACTTTTTGATTCCTAATTATTTAGCTCCGACAGACTTGTTCAGCAAACAGACACGGAAATTTTTGCAGAAATATAATCATTCAACAATTATTCATCAATCATCATACGTACCAAAGAATACATGTTGGTGATTAATAATTCTGTCCTGACAATGTTTCTACAGTCAGGGTCGTTGCTACAATTGGACTTCGAACTACATGCTTACCTTCGGTATCCTTCCAAATCAGATAACCAAAAACTACCGAGTTTTTCTGGACTGGAGGACCTTCGATTGTCAATTTGTAGCTTTTCTTTTCATACTTCTGTCTAAAAGATAATGTATCGGGTGTTACACTGACTTTAAATCCATCCAATGGCGCGAATTTTGCAACATAAACCGACATCTCCTCCCCCACATTAGTTACTGTTCTTGTGAATTCTTGTGTGGTTGAGCCATTGTCACTTGCTCCAAAATAAGCTATGAATGATGGATAGTTCAAATCTAGTGATGGTTTTGAGCAATTATGAGAAGATGACCTTGTGACAGTCTGAATTTGACTGGAATTGTAATTTAGAGCACATAGGAGATTAACGTAATCTTCTATTCCAGCATCGTATACGAGTCCAGGGTCCAGTGCCTTGTTAGGATTAAGATGGCCAGCCCCCATAGCCAGAGGGTTTGCGGCTCCATCATCGGATCCAATATCTGTTATTGGGTGGTTCGTGTTATCCAATATATCAGCCGTGGTCATCATCGCTGATCGAATTGTTGCCGGACTCCAATCAGGGTGTACTCCCCGCAAAAGGGCTGCTACTCCCGCGGCATGAGGGCAAGACATTGATGTCCCCGATATGATGTTAAAATTGTTAAAAAGTTGCCCTGAATCTACCACAGTCACTGGAGACTTTTGAGGCCATGCAGCCAAGACTAACGCACCTGGAGCCATAATATCAGGCTTCATGACAGAGGGACAGCTCTGTGATGGGCCCCTCGAGCTATAGCTCGTCACTCTTGGTGCTGGTTTAGTCCCGAGCTGTGTTCCACGGAATTCAAGCTTTGCTTTTGGGGCTGAGCTGCTGTTAATGTAGTCCAAAACTTTTTCACCGTCTTCAAGGGTTAGAAACACAGCTGGGAATTGACTTTCAAGGAAGAATTCCAAATCAGTGTTGTTTGTAATGAACACACCACCTGCAACTTTACTGTTTTGAACATTATAGACTTGGTCACTCAACGTCTGATTCTTGTCTTGGCATACAACAACCTTACCTTCCAGTTCCTTCAGAGCTGTCTGGTTTTCGCATTTATTAATGAAGACAATTGGGATTTTTGTTGCAGTAGAGTTGCCAGGGTAGAGAGACAAACCAGAGATTGATATCCCATTTCCAAGCAATACCGTCCCAGTGAATCCACGGTCCATTGTACCAGCAGCAACTGTAAGAACCCAAGGTGTTCCATTGTGCAATGTCCCAAGGATAGGCCCCTCATTTCCTGCTGATGTTGACACGAATATACCTTTTTCCAGGGCTGCAAATGTGCCTATGGCAACGGGATCTTCATAAAATGGTACACCGTCTAATCCCAATGATAAGGATAAGACATCGACTCCATCTATCAATGCCTGATCGATAGCAGCTACAATATCAGACATGTACGACCCTTCCTCCCAAAGGGCCTTGTACATTGCCACTCGAGCTCGTGGAGCCATACCTATAGCAGTTCCAGAGGCATAGCCAAAAAAAGATGCACCTTGAACATAACTCCCAGCAGCAGTGGATGAAGTATGAGTTCCGTGTCCATCTGTGTCACGTGTAGAATTCATTGAGATTGTCAATTTGGGGAATTTGGCAAGTAAACCTTTGTTGAAGAAACGGGCTCCAACTAATTTCTTGTTGCATGACGAGGAGTTGAACTGGGTACCAGTTTCGCATTGTCCTTTCCATCTGGAAGGAATTTCACTCATTCCATCGTCATTGTAGCTTTTGCTCTCTGGCCACACACCCGTATCCACTAAACCAATGATGACATCTTTCCCATAATCTGAATTAGGCCATGCCCCATACTCGGAATTGAGTCCAAGAAACTTGGAGGAGTGAGTGGTGTCCATTTTAACAGATTTGTCTCTAATTGCTGAAACAAAGCCAAGGGAATCTTTTATGGCTCTCAGCTCGGAAGGAGAAAGAAATGCACTAAAACCATGAAGAGCATTTGTATAAGTATAAAGAAGCTTGGAGGAGGGTGGAAAATCTCTGGTGGCTTCAGTAGTAGCGTCTGATATGGATTCAAGAATGGTCAAATACCAACTTTGATGATTTGAGAAAGCTTTGGGCATGGATGCTATGTCCATATGGATAATGTAAGTATCCATTTGTGCCCAAGTGGGCAGAAATTGTGGGATTGCAATAGAGAGGAACCACAAACGCAATAGGATCTTTTGTATTGGTGCCATGGTTTGAGCAGTGAAATTGGTTAGTTTTTGGAAGACAAATCCTACTTATATACAGGAAAGAATGGTATGGAAAGCAGGGGTGCTCCTTACTACAAGTTGTCCATTGTTTTAGTTTGTCCATGTGGGGTAGATACCATGACTGAAAGCTTTGCTAGATTTTTAACTTGCGAATACAAGGGATCCGTGAATTTCTGTCCAACCATCAGTTGTATCTTAATTTTCCCATCTCATCTTTGTCATGCTTGCTTTAGCTGTACTAAAGTTAGTTATTGACCTTTTCCAATCGAAGTTATCCATTCTTGAGACTTAGACACCGATTTCCATTTTTGAAAAGGAAACTATGAATGTTATAGCCACTATAATTTTGAAAGTTGCAGGTTACTCAGCTACTAGTCTAAAATCTATCATTTACCCCATCTCTTTATCCCTTAACTTTTTCACCCGACACTTTTGCACATTTTTAAAATCTCAAGCGATATCAATAACGATTGAGATATTTTTATATAAATCTATAACTATAAAAATTAGAGCATCTGTGGTGCTACCTACTACAATCACATTCATTGTCCATCTCTTACGACCACGAGTGTGAACTCTAATGAAGCCTTCACGAAGAATTACTCATGGAATCCATGATGCAAAAGATAATTGATATCTTATCCTTGTCAAGAAGCATCTAGCACCTTAATCATGCATCTTAAGGGTCTAAGACCTTAAAAGATTAGGGCAGGAAGTGGAATCAATGGTCCTCAAAATACTTTGTTTACAAGTTTTGGCTCCTTTGGGATAGGGACAATTAATTTCAAGATAGTACAACCATTTTTTTGTCGTGCAACTGTGATGTCTATTTACCCATCATCCGACTATTGTTGAATACAGTTCTAAGAAAGGGATTTATCAGCAAAAATGCAACATGGCAAAGTTTCCCTTTTTTTGACAATATAGCTACGAAAAAGATCCATGTAAAAATTGCAATCTTAAGGGATAATAAATTTCTAGCAAACTGTTCGACCAAAAAGTAGTACTAAAGTCCTGAATTCTCTATCAAGGCATGTCGGTCTGTGTATTTTGGATTTAGAAAATAAAAATGTCTTTGGTACGATAGTGTTTATTTGTGTTTTCCCCACAAACTACTATCCAGACGTGACACGACAATCCAATGACCACATGGAGTTTCAAAATGTATTTGAGGCTGTAAGGTATCAAATAAGACTTTATGAAATAATTGAAGAAAATTATTTCCTAGTAAAATATCTAATCCTGTGTCAAAGAAACATTCTATGAATAAGGTGTCCAGAGATTTTAAGTATTGTATCGAGTTTGACATTTGCTCTTGCAAAAAAAAAACGTATACTGCTTTGTTTATCTACTTTATAATGACATAAACGTACACCAATAAGATCGAAAGCGATTTAATTGTTTTATACTAAATCAATTGATTGCTCAATTCAACTACCTAGTATTAAATATGCTAATCCACACAGGGACAGACTAACGATATTTATCTCATGATGTAGTCATTTTAATGAATTTTTCTAATAATATTTCTAAATCAAGGATGGCCCATTATATGAATACAATATTCACAGTACTATTATAACTATTTCTTGTATTTATAAACATTTTCTTATTAATTTTATTTTTAAAAAAATTTAAGATTTAAACTACTTCTTAACAAGTTCTGCGCTAATTAGACAGGCCCTATCGTTATATGTCTACATTTGCTGTTTCCTTCTTATTCTTTCTGATTTATGTAGCTTTGCCTCTGACGGGCTTGGAATGTGCAAGCTAATTGACGAACTGCTCTGGTCCACAAAGCATGAGCGCATCGGCTAACTTCGATGGAGACATTATACATATATCTTCGACGTTGGACCACAGCATGTGCTAAATACAACGATAGGAATACTCATTCTAACACATGTGAGCCCATTTGATATCATACTTTAGAAATAAAATTTTCAAATATTGCTTACATCCATTTAGAGGTATTAATCATAATCCATTTATATTGATTCATCCAAATCCGTCCATCAATAATTTACGGAAGCCCACCCATTAATTTTAAATGGATATACTCATTTAATTGATGGGTAGTGGGCTGACTTGATTCATCTATTTAATCTATTTAAAAATAAATATATATTTTATTCAAAATTTTAGTCCGTGTTAGGGAGATAAATTTGAATTTCTTACCGATGTAATAACAATAAAATAACATTATTTATTATCAAACACCATGTAAAAATTTTTTTAAAAAATAAATAATATTTTAAACAAGTCATAAATAAATAGTCGGGTATATCCATATCCATTTATTAAGTATCTATCCCATTTATTTAAATGGATATAAATGGATTAATTCAATTATACCAATTACCTAATTATGACTTATCAAAGTCACCCATTTTGACACCTATACTTGCATTATAAATACAATTTTAATTATTTTTATTTATTATATATATCACATCATAAAAAGAAAGTGCTATATTGTTATTTACGATAAAATTTTTCGAATAATCTCCTATCCAAACGGACCTAGTCAATAATAATAATAATAATAATAATAATAATAATAATAATGCTACCTCACTTAGATGCTTGACCTCAAACGCATCGAGAAGTTACCACACGGTCCACACCCCACACATACAATTCCAATCAATATAGTGCGCATGCAAGCGGGGAGTGGGAATCACTTTCAAACGTCAAGATTTCATGGAGCAATCAACGGAGCCAAAACTCCACCAGGGCATTTTATTGTTACTTGCTGGTCACTTTGTTGCTCGTTCACCTTGGCGATTATTTCCTCGGGATTCGTCTAGTTTTTTGTAATACAATTAGTAATGTAGCAAAGAGTAAAATGTGAGAGATATTTTTTTTTTAATGCGGAGAGACATATTTGTTTCAATGTCCAAATATTTGTCAGATTATAACAACTTAAATAGTCTTTATATTCATGGATGAGTACGCCATCAGATTCCTTGTCTGATTAGATGTTTTTGGTATATTTAGTTGGGTTTGGAGCAGCTACACTTGAGATTTGGTGGAATTGGAGTGTTCAAACTCCGAGCAGGAAAAAAAAAAAAAAAGAACAACCAGTCAATCTAATATAGATCAATTATCGGATATCCTAGAACAAAACTTAAGAAATACAATTTACATCCAATCTTTAAAGTTTGATAAAATAGTTTGGGACCAAATTTTAAAATTTAATTATTGAATTCTTGATTACCAGCAAAATTACCAAATTCTATATTTTAATAATGCATTTTATATAATGCATGCCTACTAATATACTATCATACATATTAATTTATTAGTGAATAGTTTTATAATTTATGCGTCTATGACCTTAAATGCATATCAATTAATTTATTAATAACTTCTATATTACTAATTACATAATAAATATAGTTAATTAATGTATATTCGCTGATACATAGATATAACTGAAAAATTAACTATCGAGTCAAAATCCAATTACCAATATCCAAATAACCAAATAAACGTTTAGACATTAATTAGATATTAGTCTTGTAGAAAAAAATAAAAAAAAAAAAAATTTCTACTAAATTACCGATCAGCGGCTGATGAGCACCCCTAATTGGTGTGATTATTTTAATTTTTTTTACTAAATTACTGACTAGCGGCAAATAAATATCCCTAATTGGTGCAATTAATTCTTTTAAAAATTATTGTACACCTACAAACTTATTTGTACTCATATATTGAGTTAATGTACATGAGCATGATTCATGTATACAACGAATTAATATTAGTATACATTAAACCATACAAAATATGTCATAACTGTATAACTATATAGAAATCTCAACTGTGCTTATCGCATCCCCTATTTACTTCAAAATGGGATACGGTGATACGATCCTCGCCCTATCTCAGACGAGACCCGAACCACGCAAGTCCATAGGATTTAGAAGCATGTATCTAGTTTGGCAATGGAGTTCTTAATCGCACTTGGACCACACAAGAGCGAAAGAGATGGTAGATCGACACCACAATCAAGGTGACTATTTGATTGATAAAGTCGTGCGTACGCTTAGAAACCTTCTAACATGCTCAAGGTTTGCTTCAACAAGCATGAGAAAATACTCTCAATTTTCTGGAAAATTCATCAACCCCTTCTTTATTGAATAAGATAGCCTTTTTATAGGCTCACAAGACATAAAAACTAGAGCAACTTGGACTAGGAGAATTCGGCCCACACACAAAGCCCAAGGCTGACCGAACTAAAATAAAAGAAATAAATAAGTAAAGGCATAATTACTTAACTAACCTCATAGTTTAACTAATGCAACACAAGGCTGGTCGCTTATTTCCAATGAAAACAAATAAACAACTATTAAAGACCAAGACTACTAACACACCACAAACTCGGCCAACAACTAACAATTATTCCCTTCCTTTTAAACTAATAAATGACACTTAAATGATAAGTAGATGCATCTAAATATCCCTTAGATGGCTAGCAATGAATTTGATGCCCCTTTGGAAATAGGCTTGAAGAGTAATAGGGGGAAGATCAAGTCAATCTCCTATCGTTCCCCTCCTCTTGAAAAGATTCACCCTCGATCAATGGAACGCTTGGAAGACAGCAATGTCGGAAAGATTTGAATGAACATTAGGAAAGTCACATGTCGCTTGGACAACTTGAGAATGCTTAGTTTGAAAAGGAACTCAAACCATGGAATATACTGTGACGACCCCACATCCCCATAAGGCGAACCAAAAGGGTTCTCTGGACCGCCTGCCCAACTCTCGCAGGGACTCACTACAATTCCTCAATCAACTTACAGTCTTCAATTCAAAACAACAAGTATTTCAAGGACCTCAAGCATGACATTAAAGTCCTCAATCAAATTACAGATCGTAAATAATTACACTTCAAGATCTCGAAAATAAGTATTACATTTCCACCTTGTCCAAATACACCAAAAGTCTAACAGTCCAAGATTACAAATAGTACAAGAGATAATCCTGTCAGTCACACTAAGAAAGATCACTTCACATGCTTTCCTTCGTCTCGAGCCCTGTGGAGGGAAAATAAAATATTTTGGGATGAGCAAGAAGCTCAGTGAATGTTCAGTGAAAACAAGAAGATTTATGTTTTATCAAATTCATGGACATTTGAATTAAATAGCATTTTGGAAAAACATTTGAGTGTTTAAAAGAGTAACGTGTAAGTCGAGAACATGGTCACACATTGACATTGAAAATATTTAAGAATATTTTCATTTAAAAGGATACAAGAAACAGTAATCCCTTAAAGAATCATTCCATAAACACTTAATTTAATAAACAATAATGTAGTAAACACTAATTCAATGAACATTAATTCAATACACATTCAGTTCAAATATTGAAAGGATACAATGTTTTCTGGGAGTTGCAGTCAGTCTTATCAGCCACTCAACCCCTTCTCCTCCTTATAACACCCAGTGGTAATACTCGAGTACAACGTAATCAGTGCCCTAGGTTACCAACCTATCCGATCGAGTCCGCTTCTGGCTCGAGTGGGCCAATAACGGAGGGCAAAGGTCTTGTTCAGCCAATGTGTTAAAGTATACATGGTCTACAATCATGCACAAATAATATACAAACAGTGGCATAATAAATAATTGAGCAGTATAATAAGAATTAGGTCGAGTGTGATAAAGTACACACTCGCCTAGGAACAAGTATTTAACACTCACGAGGATAAGTAACATCAAGTATTAAACCACATAAGTATGTAATTCTCACTACATGCAAGGAACACTCACAAATCCTTTATAAATTATTCCACTTGTAAAAGCAATTTTACTTGGAAATAGTGGTATATCATTTCCTTATAAATACTAGCAAATCATTTCAACAAATCATTCCTTCGCAAACAATAGCAAGATTTTTCATTTGAAAAGGAGTTGGAACACTCACCGATTTAAATAAAGCAAATTTTTGGTATTCGATTCGGAATTCCTTCCGTTTCCACCATCAAAGCCTAATTGTAAACAAATAAGAGAAATTTAGGTTTAACTAGATCAAATGTAGAAGAATCACTCAAACGTAGATGAATCGAAAATGCATGTGCTAAACGTGTCTAACAGCAAACAAATAAAGGACACTTTGGTTTAACAGTTTTGACACCCCTCGGCGTTTTGATCGGAACCAGTGCTACGCTTATCAAATTGAGATGAATTTTATGCCTTTTCGAAGGTAAGACATAGACCTTCATCTTTCATGAAGAGTTCAAACCTCAAATCATACTTAATTAGGGTCAAAATGGGCAAAATCAGAGATACCAGAAACCTATCGGATCAAAACAGGTTGACTGAACAGTTTCAGAAGAACAGCAGTAACTTAGTGTAGACAAATCGAAATCAAGCTCCATCAGCGGTGTTTAAAACTAGATTCATAGATCTTTCTAATGGTGTAAACTTCAGGCTCTGGTTCAATTCCTATAATCACCAGTAAATTCGTGAATTTGACTGAATTTCATTTCTGATTTCATGTCAAAGTTCATTCCCTACATGACTTCTATAAGCAACCTTTCAAGAATTATTTCCAACTCTTAGTAGGGTGTTTAGCATGCTAAAACATCAAAGAAAGCCATTCATAAAATATCACAAAGCCTTAGGCATTTCATCAAACACATAGAGGTTAGAAACAAAGCCCTATGTTCAAGTCCTAAACACAAGAAATTCTTCCACAACTTTTCCTCCTAAACCACTTCAAACACTTTAAACTCAACTAACATGTATCCTCTTTGAATTTAAAAATCATTAAAGCATAGATGAGTGGTTATATACCTTGAGAGTTGAGAGAGAAAACCATCAAAAGCTCCAAATTTTCCAACCAAACTTGATGATCAAGTTACAATCTAACCTACGGATTTCACTTGGAGATGTTTTTTCCTCACTAAAATGGCAAGATTTAAGCTTAGGGTTTGGTAGTTTTCCTTGCTCCTTTGATCGGCCAAGAGAGGAAGAAATAGGAGGGAATTTGGCTTGAATTATTGAAGACAAAAGACTGCATAGAAAGGGTCAAGTCAAGGTTGTTGTGGATGGTTGACAAGTGTTGCAACTTGGACCATAAATTGGAATAAAAATCTATGCAATTATCTTCTAACCCCTCAATTTAAAATATAACCTACTTAACAACCTATAGGTTTTATGCATTTGGCAACATGAAACATGTAAAAATGTAATTTTAAATTAATGCCATGCAATGCATACATAATAAAGTACTTAAAGGAAAATAATGCACTTAAAGAAAATTTTATGCTACTAATGTTTAAAGAAAATGATATGCACTTAAATAAATACAATGACAAATAATTCATGAAAAATTTAGGGTTCTCGCAAGAAATATAAGCAAATAATTCAAGAAATTTCGGGTCCTCACATATGCTATATTCTACGAACCATAAATTCCACAATGTTCTCGAACGGATAGCTTGTAACATCATGAAGTGCATTAGGTAGCAAAATCGGTGCACTCGAGCTAAGAGATGCATGTAGTCCATCCTCCAAGGGAAACAAGGTAATGCCTTGATGACCAAGTTCGGTGATAAACATGAGAAGTGAAGTTTCATGTAGTCGTGCTGGTATGAGGACTTCAAGGCTGCATACATGGACCATGGGAATCTTGAGTAATTTTGAAAGCAATTCATGCCTCAAGATTGGTAGGAAATGATCAGATTCAAATTGAGGTGCGGCAACTTTCTTAGAAAACTCAGGAACACGCAAACCAACTTCCATGTTGATAACAGCTTGTTGAGACCTTCACATGATTACTTTGGTCATGACATTGTGCTATATATTCATCCATTAATTTACGTATTTCGACCATCATGGTATCGAACAGCAACATAGCTTCTTCACAAAGTGACCTCTTTCTAGTAGACATCTTAACTTGCAAAAGAGTTAGCAAGAAACAAATATAGTCCTAACTTCACTCCATCACGTGTTTACCCTCAACACTCGTGTATGCACTCAAGTGTTTATTTGCTCAAGGATCTCACAAGTTCTCACAATTCTTGAGCACTTGCCTTGAGAAGGTTAGCGCTTTTACAAGTGATCATGTGACTTACCTAGGGTTCAACAAAATTGTGGCAAGAATTGTCAAGCTACAAAGTAAAACAAGTGTTATTGTACCATCTTTAGGACCAAAATACTCACAAAAGTGGGCTGGAATTTTGACTCTAAAAACCTAGGTAGACTGAAAGACTCAACACTAAACAAGATGAAACAAAGATTGAAGAACCACGGCCGGAAGAACAATACAAACAAGACAGAATTTGTGACTTGACACAAGATTAAACTGATGGAATTTAAAGACACCAAACTTGGCTGAAATTTTAGGAGCCTAGAAGACTCAAAAATGCAATTAAGGAAGCTGGAAGTTAAAGCTAAATGCAGCAAGACAAATTTTGGAAAGTACTTCTTGTGATGGACTGTTTTGGAAAGTTAAAAACTAGAATTTTGTTTCTTAACTCCAAATCTAGTCAAGCTCGGTTTTCTTCTCACTTTTGGATTAGGAAACTTGCTTTGGCAAAAGAATCGAACATGGAAAGTGGAATTTAGAAACCAAATCAAATCAGTTTTAAAGCTTCACGGTTTCCTATTTGGCTTTGGAAATAAGCTAGAAATTCATTTTAGGGTAAGAAGCGGATCAAGCTGGATTTCCCTTCCAATTTCGGATGTGGTAGGCTGTTTTAGGCAACTAAAACTGAATTGGAAGGCTGTTTGAGCAAGGAAATCTGAATTGGGAAGCAGTTTTTGGAAGCCAAGTTTGAATCAGGTTTTATTTTCCTTAATGCCAACCGAACATTGCTTACTTTTGGAAACTACTTGCAATCTGTTTTAACTCAAGTTTGGAAACCAAGTATGATTAGACTTGAAGCAATTTGGAAGGCTTGGGTGAACTAGGTTTCTTTCAAACACAAGGCTGCAATTTTGGAACACAATTTCAGATCAAACAAGGAAAATTGATGGCTGGCCGATTGCAAACAAGAGCCAGTCTTTCAAATTTCCAGGTTCAAGAATGTCGACTTTTAGTTCAAGAAACTCAAGAAAATTTCTAGAATTTGATCACAGACTTCAAGCAGATCTAGATGCAAGTCACGAGATTTAAAAGTTTCAATGTTTTAGCCACAACAAATCAAGAACACAAGCACACGAATGCTGGACAGTCCACAAGGAAATTTCCAGCTTTCAAGAATCAACACGACAAGTTTTCTTCCCTTTTTTTTATACGAAAACAACAACAAAACACAGGACACAAAGCACAAAATAAGACACAAAAATTGAATGAAACACATACCAAACTCACGGAACAAGGCTGGACAGCACCGACACAACAAACCCTAGTGCAACGACAAACCCTAGCGATAGAGAACACAAAACCCTAGGCTGTTTAGACTCTTTTTTTTTATTCCACTAAATTGCAGCAATATTTAACACAAAATAAGGAACAAAATAGGCTAAAATTCAACACAAACAGTAGCAAGAAAGAACTTCAGGTAGAATTACCACAAACCTTAGACAAGAAATGACCACAAAAGACTTGACAGACAAAGAAGAAAACACAACAAAACACAAGGGATATAACTCGATGCCTTCAACTAGCTCTGATTACCAACTGATACGATCCTCACCCTATCTCAAACAAGACCCGAACCACGCAAGTCCACAGGATCAAGAAGTGTGTATTTAGTTTGGCAGTGGAGTTCTTAATCGCACTTGCACTTAGACCACACAAGAATGAAAAAGATGGTAGATCGATACCACAATCAAGGTGACTACTTGATTAATAAAGTCATGCGAACACTTAGAAACCTTCTAAGGTTTGCTGCAAGAAGCATGAGAAAATAATCTCAATTTTCTAGAAAATTCATCAATCCCCTCTTTATTGAATAAGATAGCCTTTTTATAGGCTTACAAGACACAAAACCTAGAGCAACTTAGACTAGGAGAATTTGGTCCATACACAAAGCCCAAGGCTAGCCGAACTAAAATAAAATAAATAAATAAGTAAAGGTCTAATTACTTAACTAATCTAATAGTTTAACTAATAGGACACAAAGCTGGTCACTTATTTGCAATGAAAACAAACAAACAACTATCAAAGACCAAGACTACTAACACACCACTAACTTGGCCAACAACTAACAATTATTCCCTTCTATTTAAACTAATAAATGACACTTAAATAATAAGTAGATGCATTTAAATATCCCTTGGATGGCCAACAACGAATTTGAGAAACCTTCTATATTAGAAAAAAAAAAAGAGGGAGAAAAGAAGGAATTTTACTTGAGTGCATCAAATAGTCATTAGTGCATTAATTTTCTAAAGTGCTTAATTTCACATGGTTTAATTTAGAATTTTATTTTTCATGTTTTACATGGATAAATGCATTAAATTTATGTGGTTTTATGTGAGTTATATTTTAACTAGGGGTTTGATGCTAATTAGCAAGATATTATTTCATTTTTGGCCAAGAAAGTGCCACTTGTCAACCACCCATGACATCTTGACCTTAAGCCATCTTATTTAAACCTTCCATTTCAAAAATTTGAAGCAAATCTCTCTCACCCTCTCCATCCTCTCAAGCAAAACATCCAAACCTAAGCTAAAATTAGTCAATTTTGGTGATGGAAAAACTACTTTGAGTGAAACCCTAAGGTAGATTAATCCATAGACTTCAAATTTGGTGGCAAGGAGTGGAGTTTTTGGTGGTTTTGCTCACACTTTTGGCAAGGTAAAACCTCTCCTAATTATGCTTTAATGTGCTTTAACTCCTTGGGGAAATGTTGGTTAGATGTCTTGAGGTACTTATTGATGTTTGGAATAAGAGATAATGGAAGGAAATCTTGTGTTTGCTAACATGAGTTTAGGTTTCATTCGTTAGCCGCCAAGTGTTTGATAAATTGTTTGATGTTTTGTGATGCTTCAATGATGAAGTTAATTGCTATTTTAGCTGGTTAAACACCTTGGCAAATGCGGGAAATGGCTTTAAAAGATTGATAGAAGAAAACGCCACTAACCTGAAATTTTCTCAGAAAACAGGAATGAAAAACAGCCCACTTCCCGAGGTTACTATTGCCTGTAGAAAATGAATTAGCATCCGAGCCTTATGCCGTTAGAAATACCTATGAACCTAGTTTCAAACACCGCTGACGAAGCTTGATTTCGATTTTTCTACGTCGAGTTATGACTGTTTTCCCGAGACTGTTCGACCAGCCTGAAATTATTCTGACAGTTTTGTTGCTTCTCTGATATCTGCCATTTTGACTGCGATAAAGCATGAATTGATATCTGACCTCTTCACGAAAGTTGTAGAGCTATGTCTTAGCTTTGAAACTCCATAAAGTACACTCCAATCCGATAAGCGTGACCACAGTTATGATCAAGTTACTGAACCTTGACAAACCTGTCCAACGTTGATTTCAATTCTGCGATTGCTTCTTTTATTCCTTTCGATTCTCGTGTCTTCTTGCCGTGCCCCGACCCACTCATGCGTGGTTCTAGGATATTGTTAAGACTTTATTTGCTCATCTTCATAAACTGGATTGGTCATTTATTTGTGCATCCAAAATAACGACTTTTATCACATGAAAAGAAACATTGAGCATATGCATTTGATCACGTTTGGTTGGGCAGCCGAGCTTAAATATGTTCTATTTTATTTGATAATAGCCTTTGAAGGAGGAAGTAAAGAGGATTTGGGTGAATACTTGAAGATATTTCACCGACTGGTGAGTGTTTCATGCTTGTTATTTGACCAACTTGATATCAAATATTGAAATACTTGAACTATGTGAGATTTGTGTTCTTGTGATTTGTGAACCAATTAATGTGATCTCACACTCGATCTCTTGTGTTTGGAATTTTGTACTTGAATATTTTGAATTCATGTGAAAGCCACATTTGATTTGTGAGTCGCTTGGGTGATATCCCATCGACAAATATGAATTTTCAGCTCAAAACCTAGTTGGTGAGTCAATCACTCCACCGACAGCTTGGTGGAAAGTTGACAAAGGTATGATATGTGAGATCGAAAATCTGGTATACTCGAGTATCACCTAAAATTTGATTTGTTGAGGTGTTCGGTGGGGTGTCAAGTGATAAGTGGGGATCTTGGTTCTAAGTGTAAATGTTGATGGAGAGTCGAGGTGATTGGTCAAGCTCGGAATTTGGCTTTTGAAAGCCATCCTTTAATTGAATGTGTTTAATTTATTTGGTGAATTTATTTGTGACACTTGTTTGATAAGTGAATTATTCTTGGAGCGCTTGAAACCCAGTTTATTGGCACTCATAACCCAACCCTTCCCAAAAGTTACTGGATTACTAAGGAACCCAAATCTACCAGACTCATAATTCAATTACACCCAATTGGTCTTTCATTTAAAATAACAAAAAAAAAGTCCTTTATTTTGGGTTCGGTTGGGCAAGTTGTGGATTTTGGCTTCTACATTGCAAGGTGAAAGTGCTTTTGTTATGCACGGAGATTAACGTTGTTTTTTAACGTGGTAAGAGTTTTTCTGAGCTCCACTCTCTTTTTGATATTGTACCTGTTCATCTGGGTTCAACGGCATCTTGAAAATAGAACAAAAATGGAAATCTCAATTCAAAGGTAAAATTCTACAATGCAAATTCCTCGTTTAAAGACGTTTTCTAAGGCTCTTAGGATATAGTCGTAAAATTAGAGAGAAAGGAGAAGTTGAGGAGTCGTCGGATATCTTGAATAGTATATTTTATCATTGAGTTGAGGTTCCCTCCATTCAAATCCATCTTCAGATTGTTGGGGTAAGAGTTGATCGGAGACTCAAACATGAAGAGGGGTACTTCTTAGATATCTATTGTCATCAATTTTATACTTAAGTTAAGGTGCCCACTGAGGGAGCTACGGATAATGACCGCTAGCATGGCAATGACGATACCGTACCTGCCTTGCCGAAGCTAACTAATGGTCGATCCGCCCCCATCACTCTTGTCTGGTCTGGTTGACGAAAGCCACCACCAAGCTGCCTCCCCTGACATGCCAAGCTAACCGAGCTGGTCTATGGCCTTGGCCGAACGGTCTCTAAGGGAGTTGGACAGCTCACCTAAATATCCGGGAATCTTACCTATCCTTATCCTCCCAACTGACGGATAAGTCTCATTCCCACCTCCTATGGTGTTTGGGATTGACTACAACTCTGGGGAGCTCATCACCTATCTCTATAAAGCACGTGTAAAGCACCACGGTATAACTTAATGCCATTTTCTCTTTTCGTCCTTCTACTGCCCTTCTAACTTGATCATCGGAGTTACCCCGGGGAGTAATCCCGCTGTCTTAACAGATCCAGGTCAATTCGGCTAGAGGCTTACTGCGTGAAGGAGGTCAGCTTGGTAAGATCAGGTTTTTGCTCTTACAATTGGCACCGTCTGTGGGAAACGACAGTTCATTCTTTATCATTGCAAAAACGCGATCCAAAAAGAACACAGAGACCTCCGCTCCCCAGAGGCCTAGTCACCAATAAATCATCCAACACAAACAGGCCCAGGAAAACCCTGAGCAGGAACTGAGAGGCGAAGGGATTGAATCTGCCAAAATAGAACCGGAACAGCTAGTGCAGATGGTAGCAACTCATCTGCCCACCTTTGAGGCTATCATTCAGCACCACAAAGGAAAAGAAAAGACCCAAGAGGAACACATCTCCTTGCTGCGTGACCTCGATAAAAGTCAGTGACTTCAGGGGATAGTTCGGACCGATACCCCAAGGGGAAGAGGACGCGCCGATCACCCTCTTGGCCTTATTTGGGGGTAGAGCCCTCTTACCGACAATCCATACATTCCCTTCTCAACCAACCCAACTCGGGAAAACGTGGACAACCCAACGGGAAAACCTAGGTAATCCAGCTCGAGAAAACCTGGGAACCTAACTTGGGGAGGACCAGACGATGCAGTTTCGGGAAGAACTAAACCGAATCCTCAATCCAGATGCGGACATACGTCGGATATATGCTTACTCTATTCATGTCTGATGTGGAGAACTACCCCTTGCCGGCTAAGTTCAAAATCCCCACCATAAAGCTTTATGACGCAACCACAGACCCTGAGGATCACCTATTCATCTTTTTGACTCAGACGAGGCTCCAAGCCGTGCCCGATGCAATAAGGTGCCAAACCTTTCCTTTATTCCTAGAGGGAAGAGCTCGGCTATGGTTTCAAAGCCTGCCGCCGAACTCCATCAACTCATTCAAACAATTAGCCCGACAATTTGTAGCACAATTCGTCTCTTCCAGGGCTTTCTCAAGAACACTGCACACCTCATGGCTATCAAACAACAGCTAGAGGAAACACTGAAGAAATACATACTGCGGTTCAATAATGAGAGCTTGCAGGTTAAAGATCGAGATGACAAGGTGGTAATGGTCACCTTTATCAATGGCCTTAATCGTGATCGCAATCTATACAGCGCTTTCCATCGTGCTGTGGGGCGTGACACGGCGAGATGTCGGGAGCTCAAAAAAGAAATTGAGAAGCTGATCCAAAGGGGCTACCTAAGACAATTCGTTGGAAATGGCCGAACAGGTCCGGGGAGAAGACAGGAGTACCACCGAGGAGGTCGAATGACAGGCCTCCCCACTGTAGGGAAGACAAGCTTGGAAGAGATGGACGCTCGAGTTCACAGGGCCCACCAACTAGGCCAGATGAGCTCAACCTGGCTGGTGTGATCAACACCATTGCTGGGGGCCCCACGGGGGTGGATAGCCATTCTGCTCGGCGTAGGAACCGGCCACCCAGGATGAGGAACTCCGGGAGAAGAGGCTCAAAGTTAACGAGGAGATCACCTATGGGTCGAGTAATGCAGTCCCGCTGGCCTTCTTGAATTATGAAGCTATAGTAATTGAGGTCATTACCTGCAATTACAAAGTGAAAAAAATTTACATTGACAACGGGACCGCTGTCAATGTGCCGTACTACTGGATTTCAAGGAGCTACAGTTGGAAGATCACCAGCTCACACCTATTTGGACGCCAATCCTCGGTTTCGCAGGACCTCCCGTCCGACCTGAAGGAATGATAACCCTCCCAGGGTGGCACCTCGAAACCGAACTGTCCCAGTGCATTTTGCTGCGGTAAAAGAGAGCACTTCCTACAACATGATTTTGGGAAGGCCCGCTTTGAATGCCCTCCAGGCTGTGTGCTCCACTCTTCACCTTAGCATGAAGTTTCCCATGCCCGCTGGGGTGGCCAAGGTGTTGGGTGATCCAGAAGTAGCTCAGGCCTGCTACATTGCTACTCTTAAGGAAAGAGAAAAACTGATCGGGTAGACTCTCACATTGGACTCCCTGGAACCCCTGGAAGAAGAAAAGAAGCTTGAGACAGACGAACGGTTGGAAGAAATACCGTTGTCCAAAGAAAGCAGAGAGAAAATGGTAAAGGTAAGCTCTTCCCTAGATGACCTGACTAAGTCTGCCTTGATTGCACTTTTGCAGGAGTTCGCGGAGATATTTGTGTGGACGGCTGATGACAAGCCTAGCATAACTCCCGAACTGGCAATCTACAAATGCAATGTAGACCCACGAGCTCGGCCTGTCAAGTACAAGAAGAGACATTTCACCCCTGAACAAAATGAGGTGATCCGGGGGGAAGTCGGCAAGCTCATGGACGCTCGGATAGTTAGGGAGGTCCACTATCCGACCTAGCTGGCCAACCCCGTCCTGGTGAAAAAGGACGACAAGGCTTGGAGGATGTGTGTCGACTTTACCGACCTGAACAAGACTTGCTCAATGGATTGCTACCCATTGCCTCGAATTGACAGGCTAGTGGATTCTACAGTGGGGTATGTTATCTTTTGCTTCCTGGATGCCATTCAAGGGGTATCACCAGATCTAATGAGTGAGGAGAATCAGGAGAAGACCTCATTCATCACCGAGCTCGACACATATTGCTATACCACCATGCCTTTTGGACTGAAGAACGCTGGAGCTACCTACCAGAGGTAGGTCAATAAACTCTTGCAGCACCAGATCGACAAAAATATGGAGGTCTACACAGATGACATGTTGATCAAGAGCCGAACTGGATCAGTTCACGACCGACCTGTGGGAAATCTTCAGCATACTCAGAAGTTCCAAAATGAGATTGAATCCTAAGAAGTGCACTTTCGAGGTCAGATCGGGAAAGTTCCTGGGATATATGGTCTTCCAGGAGGGGATCCGAGCTAACCCAAACAAGTTCAAAGCCATCAAGGATATGGCTCCTCCCCAAACTGTGAAAGAAATTCAGCGGTTGATCGGCCGGATGGCAGCTCTGAATAGATTCCTGTCCAGGTCGGCCGTATGAGGTCTACCTTTCTTCAAGGCCCTCAAGAAGAGTCCTCGCTTTCAGCGGACTCAAGAGTGCCAAGAGGCCTTGAAGAGCTAAAACGGTACTTGGCCGAGCTGCTTGCTCTCACTTCTCCTGAGTTGGGCGAGACCTTGTTCATCTATCTCTCTGCCTGCCATGAGGCCATCAGTTCCATATTGGTCAGGGAAGAATAGGGGACCCAACGACCAGTGTACTATGTGAGCCAAGCACTGCACAGGCCTGAGACCAGGTACACTGAAGCAGAAAAAGTTTATGCTCGCCTTAGTGCATGCAGCCAGGAAGATTCGGTCATACTTCCAAGAACACCCCATAGCAGTGATAACCGACCAGCCACTGCGGCCTATACTGAGCAAGCCGAAAACATCTGGAAGAATGGCCAAATGGGCCGTGGAACTAGCAGAGCATGACATTACCTTCCAACCAAGAACGGCAATTAAGGCTCAAGCTTTGGCCGACTTCATCGCCGAAGGAGTGTCATTATCAGCTCCTGAGGTGGCAGAGACGCCAATGACTCAGGCACCTCGGCGAGTCAACTCACCTCACCAGGAGAGCTCACCCCACCAGGTCAGCTCGGTCTGGACCCTTTACGTAGACGGGGCATCCAGCAAGGAGGGCAGTGGAGCAGGCCTGCTTCTCCTCAGTCCTACAGGTGAAGAGCTCATATACGCTCTCAGGTTTGACTTCCCAACTTCCAACAACGAGGCAGAGTACGAGGCCCTCATCACAGGGATGAAGCTAGCTCAGCGTTGTGGGGTAAGCTCTTTAAGAGTTTTCAGTGATTCTCAACTCATCGTAAACCAAGTCCTGGGTGCCTACGAGGCAAGGGAAGAGCCCATGAAGAAGTATCTGGCCAAAGTGGTAGAGCTAAAGAGCCTGTTCGGCGCATTCGAAATCCAACAGATACCACGGTCTCAGAACAAGAGGGCTGACGCACTCTCTAAACTGCCCTCCTCTTCTTTTGCTTACCTCAACAAAGAGATATTAGTGGAAGTCGTCAAGCACAGAGGGAATGAGCAATAGTAGGAGCACCCCTGCCAGGTCGGTACCATCACCGAACAGAGTTCTTGGATAAGCCCTATTGTCAAGTACCTATCCACTGGAGAGCTACCTCTAGAGAAGACTAAGGTAAGAAGGCTACGACTGAGAGTAGGTCGGTATGTACTCCATCAAGGCACTCTATACAGAAATCTTACTTGTCCCCTTGGCTGAAGTGTGTCACACCAGAAGAAGGTAACTATGCCCTGAGGGAGATACACGAGGGTATTTGTGGAAACCACATCGGACAGCGAGTCATGGCCAAAAAATGCTTGCTCGCCGGATATTATTGGCCGACCATCTTCCTTGACTCAGCTGAGCTGTACAAGAAGTGTGTTGCCTACCAAGCTTTCACCGTCGTCCAACATGCACCAGCTCATGGGATGATATCCATTCAAAGC
Source organism: Gardenia jasminoides (assembly GCA_013103745.1). Taxonomy (NCBI): domain Eukaryota; kingdom Viridiplantae; phylum Streptophyta; class Magnoliopsida; order Gentianales; family Rubiaceae; genus Gardenia; species Gardenia jasminoides. Next base: position 157,590 of record CM023104.1, read on the forward strand.
CCGTGGCCCTTCGCCCAGTGGGGCATTGACCCGCTCGGCCCGTTCCCGAAGGCACCTGAGGGGCTGGAATTTCTTGTGGTGGCCATCGACTACTTCACCAAGTGGATTGAGGTAGAGCCGCTAAGCACTATAAGCAAAAGAGCTATCTAGAAGTTCTTCTGGAAAAATATAGTTTGCCGATTTGGAATTCCACACTACCTTATCTTAGAAAATGGGGCAGTTCACGGAAAACCCATTTAAAGACTGGTGTGCAGAGCTCGGCATCCAGCAGCACTTCTCCTCGGTAGGGCATCTCCAAACTAATGGGCAGGTCGAGAATGCTAACTGAACCATCCTACGTACTTTAAGGACCAAGTTAGAGGCTACTCGGTCAGTTTGGGTGGACGAGTTGCCCAGTGTCCTATGGGCTTACAGGACCACCCCTCAAACTGCCACCCAGGAGACCTCTTTCGCTCTAACCTATGGGGCCGAAGCGGTTATACCAGCAGAGATAAGAATGCCCACGCCTCGAACTCAAAATTTTATAGCTCAGACTAATAAAGAGGAAATGAGGTGTAGTCTGGAAGCCCTGGAACACCGCAGGAAGGAGGCAGCTGTGAGGATGGCTCGCTACAAGTATCAGGTAGCTCGGTACTATAACTCTTAAGTGAGAAATGTTTATTTCAAGCCTGGGGACCTGGTGCTACGGAAAAACTCTGTGAGCAGAGTATATGCACAAAACAGCTTAGCCCGACCTGGGAAGGTCCTTACAGAATCGTTCATGCCAGCCAAGCTGGCTTCTATGAGTTAGTCGATCTAGATGGCAAGAGGATTTCTCGTACTTGGCATGCCTCAAACTTGAAGATTTTTTATCCGTAAGTCTTTTTTGTTATTCGGAAATTTCATTTTTATTCCTTTTTCTATATTCAGTTCGGCTCCACTCCAGACCGAACTGCACCTCCTTTACGAAGTTTAACAATAGCCTATTTATCTATTTCATTCTTATTAATTTCAAAGTTTTGCTAAACTACATGGTCATGTAAAGGAGGGTCAGCCGACCACTAGTTCACGTAAAACTTGGCCGGGGACAAGCCAAGGATTACTTGGAGGGGTGGAGTAGGAGTAAGGAGAGTTTGGCACAAAAGCAAACTTGAAAGTAAAAGACAGGTCGATGCAATATAAAGCAAGGAAAAGAAACAAAATGATGAGCAACTCGGGGCTCGTATTGGGCAGGAATGGCGTATTGTTCGGTTATCTTATTTACGGCATCCTGATCTAGAATGGAAGGGGTGGCCCCTGCAATGCCGAAATCCATGTATGTGCCTTCAACCACCCGAACTGGGCTGAAAGGCTGCTCGACACCTAAGGGGTTAGACTCTTCGGGAAAAGGAGGTACTACGGCTATGGGGACTGGCTCAGGCAAACTGGGTATTTCTATGGGGGAGCTTGGGTCCGAGGACATGTACTCTGACTCAGAAAAAGAACTAGAGGAAGTAGAGCTAGGGGAAATTTCCTCTGGAGACCTTTGCCGAACTACCCTACGCCGAGGTCCCAAAGTAGTGATGTCTGAGTGTGTGGAGGATGAAGACATAAAACAGAAAGCAAAAGCAAAGAAGGAAGGACTTACTAGTGGCAAGAAGGGAAGACTAGGGGAGAACTCTCCTAAGAAAACTTGAGGAAGCCGAGCTGATTAGGTGAGGCTGAACTGACAAGACGTGCTCGGGGCCATCCAATGCCGAGCTGCCACATGTCCTACACCAGACATGACCAAATTCATCTAAGAGGAGACAAACCTAGTCATGGGGGGCTATTAAGGGAGTTACGAATAATGACCGTACACGTGGCACCGTGAGCTAGCAGCTCGGTTGCCTTGCCGAGCTGACTAAGCGCCGTGGCCGATCCGACCCCCATCACGCTTGTCTAGTTTGGTTGACAAAAGCCACCACCGAGCTGCCTCCCCTGACACGCCAAGCTGACCAAGCTGGTCTCCAAGGGAGTCGGGCAGCTCACCTAAATATCCGGAAATCTTACCTATCCTTATCCTCCCAACTGACGGATAAGTCTCATTCCCACCTCCTACGGTGTTTAGGATTGATTACAACTCTGGGGAATTCATCACCTATCTCTATAAAAGCACAGGTAAAGCACTAGAAAAGGGTACGTCGCACACAGTATAACTTAACGCCATTTTCTCTCTTCGTCCTCCTACTGCCCTTCTAACTTAATCGTCGGAGTTACCCCGGGGAGTAATCCCGCTGTCTTAACAGATCCAGGTCAGCTCAGCTAGAGGCTAACTGCGTGAAGGAGGTCAGCTCGGCAAGGTTGGGTTTTTGCTCCTACACCCACCTTTCAAATCCCTCTTTAAACAATAAACTGGGAGTCCAAATTGTAGCTTGCAATTAAGAAAAACAGAAAAAACGTGTGGTACTGTACCTTTTAAGTTTAGACGGATCCGTTTCATTTAGTTTGATAAATATCTTCCTAGATTTCTTTCAAATTAGAGTAGATTAGTATAGGTGTTGCTGGAAAAATAAAATAATTCAGTTCCCTGCATTACCCATAAAGAAAGTAATAATGTAGAGTAACCCATTTACATTAGCCTATATGGAAAATTAACAAACAGCCAATACATTTGAGATCCAATATTTCAACTAATTAAAATAAAGCTCAGTTCTTTGGATTTAAATAAAGGAACTAAAGAGCCCATTTTACTTTTGTCCTTTAATTAATCCTCTGTAAGGACCATTGTGATATTCGCATATCAAGCCTATTCTTGGTTACTTGCTTACCTCATGGCACAATGGCCACCCCAAGTATTTCCTCTGCCGCAGCATATTCTGTCCGATCCGAAAACCGGATGGCCTTGTTTGGATTGCGAGTTTCCCAGAATAATTTTCTTAACAAGTTCTCCTATCATCCTTTCACTTATATACATTATATTATTACAGTATATTTTTTTATAAAAAATTCTAAAAAATTTCTATATGTAGAGACATAAGTCAGATAACTTCTTTTTGAGCACCCAAGCCTCTCTCATTCCCGTCTATCTTTGCCTTGTAAGGTTTGAGATCTCCCTGTACAAAAAATATATATATATATATATATATCTTGATGGTGAATCCATTAAGACTATGTACCCAAAAAATGCTCATCTCATGCTTGTTTAATTTCTTTTCGATGTATAATCTGTAGCTTTCTTTGTTTAGAACCTGTAAACTTCCTTTTTCATTTTGGTTTGAACGCAGTAGTTCCCATGCAAACCAAAGGTGTTGCCAAATTGAGTTTTCTTATTGCTTATTCTTGTAGATTTTACGCCTAGAGCAAAAAAATTAAATTTCTTAAAGTGTCTATCTTGAGAATACAGGGAATGAACTAGTGGTGGTGGGGAGGGGTCCCTCCCTCCTTATGTTTTGGAAAATTAAGTTTTTCTCCTTTAAAAAATTAAGAATTTCAAAAAGTTTTCTTCATAAAGTTAACTCTTGCCCCCTGCAAAATATTAAAAATAATTTAAGTTATGTAATTAAGATTCAATTGAATTAAAGTCCATTCTCTCAAAGGAAATTTTCTGGTTCCATATATGGGAGAATATACTTTAGAATGGATATTATAGAGCGTAAGGTCACACAAGTTTCAGTTTAGCTAATTTTGTAGGCCCGATGTATTATGTAATGTTCAGCTCCTTTAAGTAGTAAATGGCATTTTGTTTGGAATAGCATATTTGTTTATCAAAATCAAAACAGCACAATTAAAAACAAAGGATAATTCAATAATGAGATCAGTAAGATATAGAATAATGGAGATCTCAAACTTATGTCACAGTAGTGAGCGATACATACCACAACATGGGATTACAATTTTTATGGGCATATATTTCACGCCAATACGTGTGTCTGTGCAGATTGGCAGTACAAATTGTGAATTTGTTTGTACATTCTATTTGGTTATGTTTGGATCAATGGATTTACATTTGGGAAAAGATTTGAAAGAGATGAATTTCAAATGGCTTTTGTATTAGATGGATTTGAAATTCTCTAAACTAATCTACTCAATCTTATAAGTGGATTTGAAATCTCATTCTTAAAATAAAATTTTAAAACATTGAAAAGGATCAAACTATCGATTTGAAATCAAATCCATCCAAATCCAACCATCCAAACACAGCATTTCATCAATTGGAAGAGAATTTTATTGTTTGTAGCAATGGTTCGGCTACACAAGCCATAAACCGTGTTAGCAATGTTAGGTGGAATGAGTGCTTTTCTTTGTGATTTGAAAAAGAGGCACATAATAATTTTCTAAGGTTGTGTTTAAAATCGATAGATTTGTATTTGAGGAAGGATTTGATAGAGATGAATTTCAAATGACTCTTATATTGGATGGATTTAAAATTCACTAAACTAATTGACTCCATCTTATGGGTGGATTTGAAATCTCATTTTTAAAATAAAAATTCCTAACAGTGAAAATAAGTTGAATTGTGAATTTGAAATCAAATCATTCGAATCCACCCATCCAAACATAGTATAATAGTATCAGGGGTATGTATTTAATTTAACAACAATTATAAGTACCTTATTACCAAGACATAAAACGTGAATTTTGACGCCCAAAAAAAAAAAGAAAAAGTACATCTCCTGGTTAAGATTTGACGAAGCTTAATTGGTTGACATGAAATGCATAAACAGAGAAGCGACAGAAAGAATGCGCAAGCCTACTCCTGTCTACTACAGTTCGTGGACTTGGCTGCAAAAGAGACGCAATTGGCCAGCTGTACATGGTATGGGTCGATGCATCTCTATTTTTTGTTCCAAAAGGTTGCATGTGAAGAGAAATTGTTGCATCATCTTCCCAACTGACAAGGAGATCTATTGGAGGATTATTGGTCCAATCCTCTTGATCTCATGCTTGTTTGGACTTCGCAAAGTAAGAGCATGGGTGTGGGTTCGAATTACAAAAGTCAAAAGTTGACTCTTTGGGAATGAGGTTGGTCGCTATCGGACCTAGAAACGGGGGTATAATCTCCTCGTTTCACAGAGTATTGCTGTGGTATGCAGTAGTATCAACTAGGCCTTTCAAAGGGTCAGGTTCGGGTCAAAATTAAATATTCCGGATCGGAACCCATTTATATCTCCTTGTTCCGGATCCGACCTATACACCCGACAGGTCCAACAGTAGCAGATCCAGATTTGGGTCCGATGGGGTCCAGATCCGGGTTGGTTTACCCGACAAAAAATATTATTATGTATATATATTTTAATGTGTATATATATTTTATAATTGTAAAAGTATTAATATATATAAATATTTTATACTTGTGAGAGTATTAGCATGTATATATATATTTTTTAATAATATGTATTATATATTTTAATAAATATAAGAATATTAAAATTATACATGTAAGAATGTTAATGTGTATATATATTTTATATTTAGTAATTTATTTAAACAAGTTTGGGTCGGAATTCCATATTCCATACCCGACCCGTTTTTTATTAGAAAAAACGGGTTCGGATCCTGTTTCAGGTAAACGGAACTATGCATAGTTCCAGATTTGAAAAAATCTAACGAATTCGGGTCGGGTTCTATTCTAGACCCAACCCGTTGACCAGCCTAGTATCAACCATAGCAGTTATCAATAGATATAGTTGGGTCCATCCCGTCTAGGACTTCCTAGAATTCAGTTTCCTCTAAATTTTTAATACATTAGTTGGATCCATTCCCTTCCCCCTTTGCTCCGGTATAGAACCAATAGTAAAAATATTGTACTAAAGAAAAGTATCAATTATAGGACCCAAAAAAAGTTAAAAAAGAAAAAGAAAAAGAAGTAATAGTATCAACTATAAAGTATGAAGGTTTTGGTCCTCTGGCCTGTCGCTTTAAAATCCAACAAGCAGAAAACAAAGATAGATTGAGGAGAAATTATTTTCATGGTAGACAAGTAATTACAAAAACGAAATTAGCACAACATATATAAGACTTCGTTAATAACTTTAGCAGGGCAAGAACAAGACAAGGAACTTTTAAAGATTTTCAAATTTACAGGGGATGAAGTAAAATATCAGGTAAATTACATATGACTCCCTTGTAGACCCACAGATTGTCACATGACCCTCCATTAACACCTCAAAATGTGCACATCAATCCTTTATGGTTTCATGGAAAGTGGAACTTGATGGAAATAGACCTCGTAACTTCTTTAGTTGAAATATTAATGTTGCCTGCATTTAAGCACTAAATTGGACAATGGTGAATGGTCTGACCACTTTGCATAAAAGTATAGAAAAATTATGTGGATAAAATTAATGCACAAATTATACTAGACAAAATGGAAATTCATGCTAATTATAAGGGAGTAAAGTTGAAATTATGAGTCTATCATACGCATTTTTTGAGTACATTTGGTCCAACTACCATAACTTTTGGTGCTTTCCTTTTATTTTTTCATTTTGTACAGAATTGTAGGTGATTATATAAATATTTTGAAACCTTAAGGCATCATGTAGCAATATGAGAAACCTCTGAAGGGTTATTTAATATTTACCCTAAGATACATTCACATTAAGGGTGCTTTACTGATTATCTCTGGTCACGAATTTCTGTTTATCCAAAGTTACGGACTAAAGGCTTGTTTCATGATGTGTGTTTGTGATCTTCAATAGTGAAACTAAGAAAATGTGGCAGGAGCACTGGTTTTCTTACAGGTAAACTACTAGTAACCTCTTATCGTTTTGCACATTGTCATATGATCTCCAAACACATCAAAATATTTACATAATTCCCCACAACTATGGCAGTTCGCATTTGTTTTTTCTGCCCCCGTTCCTGTGTACGTATAGTAGTATCAAAGTTTCTGAACGGCCTTATTCACCACTAAAAAATAAAAGTGCAATTAATACCATATGGGAAAAGTCCTTGCTCCTTCCAAATCGTGTCGGGGCTTTTTATCTTCTTCTTTATTTTTATTTTCTAACTAAAATGATACGTCAACTTGGGTATGGCACCCATTTCATTGAAAGCAATAATCTTAAGGTTGAAAGTTCGTAACAGACTGGCATTACCAGCTGTCGAAAATGTCTCCTTGCATAGACCACCATAATCTTGGTCCTTTTGGTTTATCTTCAACAAACATTATTTTGCAGAAACTGGAAGCATATTCATATCAAGTGATAAAATCGTGGAGTAGTGGCCAACAACCAATATCTTTGACAAAATTCTGTAACCAAATTTGAAATGGAACCCTGAAAAAGAGTTTACTTCCGGATCTCGTTTACTTCCATTCACTTCACAACATCTTACAACTCAGGGTGACATACTATACCCTTGATTTATCTAAGGAGCTATCCCCTAGATTCGTACACGATCAAGGGAATTCAACGCCAAAAATATATAAATTGATCAAAATAAAGTATTAATTGCTAGAAAAGTAATTGGTATTTCAAGAAGGATAACTTTTTTATACCCTATTAATGCATAAATTTTTTTTTGAATAACTTTTTTATATATTGTCAGTGTATAATTTTCTTTACACTAACAGGTTTAAATCATGCTACATGATATGAATTTAAATTTAAAATTCAAATCATGCGTATGTGGTATACATCTAAAACTGCCAGTATAAAAATATTACTACATTGTCAGTGTATAAATAGTTAATCTAATTTTTTATACTAGCAGGTTTAGATCATGTTACAGAACTTGAATTAAAATTTAAAATTTAAATCATGCACATGTGGTATACATCTAAAACTGCTAGCGTAAAAAATTACAACACTGCCAATGTATAAAAAGTTGATCTTTGAGGAATGGATAACTTTTTTATGCACTGATAGTGCATAATTTTTTTTTTTACACTAGTAGGTTTAGATCATGTCTCATAACTTGAATTCAAATTTGAAATTCAAACTCTGCACATATGGCATACATCCAAAGTTACTAGTATAAAAAAGTTATTATATTATTAGTGCATAAAATGTCAATCCTTTTAGGAATTGATAACATATTTATACATTGTCAATGTGTGTGTGTGTGCATTGTGCAATAGCAAGTTTAGATCATGCCACACAATTTAAATTCAAATTTAAAATTTAAATAGTGCATATATGGCATATATCAAACCTTGCTAGTACAAAAAAATTACTACACCATCCGTGCATAAAAAGATAATCCTTTTGGGAATGGATAACTTTTTGATAAACTATCAATGCAAATTTTTATTTTTTTTAGCATTAGTAGGTTTAGCACATGCTCTATAACTTGAATTCAAATTTGAAATTCAAATCATACACATATGTCCTACATAAAAAACTGCTGGTATAAAAATATTACTGCACTCTCAGTATATAAAAAATTAATCATGTTAGAAATGAATAACTTTTTATACACTCTCATGTTTAATAATCTGAACAAGATAAAAAAAAAAGAAAAAAAAGAATACAAGATTAGGTTTGTTGCAACACCCGTAGGCTACTCAAATTGCTAGCCTTGATACCTTTCTCTTTTTCAATCTTTGGGTTTGTCAAAAGGTGCACATAAAGGTTTTGAAGTGATCCTATTTCTTAACAAACCCTCTGCACAATAACCAAATTAAGGAAGGTTTAATATTATTCCGGTCAAATTCTACGAAAATTTTGTGCATGGTGACGTCATCTTATACAAAGCCGTGGACATGCACGAAATCTGGTTCCTACTAGTTTAATTTGAATGATTTGACGGAAGAGCTACTAGTTTGGAGAAAGACTTGTCCTTGTAGCTGACTACTATAATTGAATACTGTACAGTCATTTATTTTGCCTTCTTGATAATCCTAATGATTTCTCCTTGTTTTGTTTTCTTTCTTTCAGAGCTTTTGTTCAACATTTTATATTACCAATAAAATACTTAAGGTTATCTATTATTCTGCTTAGTGGTGGGGTTAGGACTTATAGTCGGTGGGGGTAGTATTATACACCTAAAATGATGTTATGCAAAGAAAATCTTGATTGAAAAATAAATTTTCAATGAGCTTTTTTTTAATGGTTGAGAATACATAGTTATTTCTTATTCAAGAAGTAATCAGTTTTGTGTTTCAATAACTTTAAAACATTTGTACAGTAGGAGAGATGTCTAAACTAATTTGATTACTTAGGTGGGTAACACAGGAGGAATGAAAATTTCTCATAATATAGGGAGGCAATGTACAGGTAAAAAGGTATTTTTAAAGGGTTAATTTTAGAAACCTCTCTTGAGGTTTCTAATAATTTCACTCACCTCCCCTAAGATTTACAAAATTACACAAATCTCTCTTGAGATTAAAGTTTTGTAACAAAATCAGTCCAAAACGTAACATTAAAAAAGTATTTTGAAGAGAGAGATGCAACTTTTATTCCACAAATGTCCTTTATGGTTGTGTAAAGTTGTATTCCAAAAGGAATATATTGATAAAAGTGAGGGAAGGTAAGCGCAAATAGTAAAGAGTTAAAAATAAATAGCCATTGACTTTTTCTATAAAGTTAGGTAAGTGGCTTGTTTTTTTTTTTTTTTTTTATCTTTGCCATTTTACATAAAGGCAACAAGAAGCATTAAAATAGATCTCATTTTCACTTAAAACAACAAAATTTAAGGTGGGAAAACAATGGTTTTGTATCGATCTTGCAAGTTGAAGATAAATATAGGTGCAGAAACTATGGCCGCATCAAACTACTGGAGAAAATTATGAAATTCACCCATATTCTTTAGCTTCAAAAACAAATATTGCAAATGTAAAATCAAAGTAATTAGAATATTTTTAGAAAAAAATTCAGGCAATTTGCAACTTAGTGTATTGATTTCTAAAAGCAAACAAATATTTGGTATATTAATTGGTACCATTTAGCAACTGCAAGTTAATGTTCATCATTAAAGAAATCCTCAACAACTATTTTCGTTAATTGGTTACTAACAATTAATTAGCTCCCTAACTATTTAATTACCTATATTAATTTCCAATAGGTATAATTTTAGAAATCTCCTCTTAAATGTCCTAAGCACTATTTTTCCACTTTAAATTTTGTTACTTCAAATGAAAATGAGATCCATCTTAATATTTCTTGTAGCATTATATCCAAAATGCTAAAGATTTGAAAAAATAGCCATTGTAATTCAGTGCACTAATTATTGATCTAACTTTATAGAAAAAATCAATTGCTATTTATTTTTACTTCTTTATTATTGGTACTCATCTTCTCTCACTTTTATTAATATATTTTTCATTCATTTACAATACAACTTTACACAAGCATAAAGGGTATTTGGGGAATAAAAATTTCATCTCTTTCCTCAAAATATTTTTTTAATGTTACTTTTTTAATTTGGACTGATTTTGTTGCAAAAACTTAACCTCAGGGGAGGTTTGTGTAATTTTGTAAGCCTCAAGGGAGGTGAGTGAAATTGTTAGAACCCTCAAGGGAGGTTTCTGAAATTATCCCTTTTTTAAATTAAAGATGGACAATTATAATAGAAACATAAAAATTCATGAAAATTTTGAGACTGTTCTTTTAATTTTGCAAAGTTGAGGGGGTGAAATTGCCTACCCTCAACACGATACAGTTCCGCCACCGAATAAACAAAAGGGTTAATGTTTAATTTTCTTTTAACAAGGCATTCAGTATACAGACATTAATAGGAACTGCATTTTTTTCGCAACTGCATTACTTGCTAGTAGTAATAAGTGACCAGCACATTCTTTCATTAAGAAATAAATTGCAGTAATTAATGACGTGTGTAACATGCAAAAGTAAAGGTGAAAATTCAAAACTCAATATTAATTAGAGAAATATAAAACAAGAGCAAGAAGACAATTATTCCGTGCAAGATGACATTTGAGTGGACAAAAAGATACCTAATTCTCTAGGGCTTGTGCTTAATCAACCTCACTCTTGATGGACCCCAAAAGAGAAGAAAAGTAAATGAAAACAAGGAAGAAAGACACAAAAAAAGAAAAAAATTTAATATTCCTGTCTTGTATTAATAAGATAATGAAACATCTTGACTAATGCTCAGAGTGTATTCTTCTCTGAATGAAACGTCTGAAAGTAAATATTGAGATAGTTAGGTAGTAAACAAGAATGAAAGAAAGGAACTAAAAGATCACAACAAGCCATGCCTTAGAGCAAGAAACCATTGATGCACTGCATCTGATATGAAAAAGACATTTCTGCATTCTTAAAACATGATTAAGCAATCAACAATAATTGTTTTCAGTTTGCTGGCCTTGTTTCGTTGTTTGTGAATCACTAGATTTGTTCCCTTTACACGAAGGACCATTAGAGCTTCATTTCAGCCAAAATCCGCCATTGTCTGACACGCAAGTACCTGTATGCATGCTGCACTATTTCATCATATGACAAGTAACTAAAGCATCAATCTTTTGCATTGACATTCGGATTCCTACACATTCAGGTCCCTCCAGACCTACATAAATTTTTTGTAGAAACATAATTATCCAACATTTGTACATCAATCCTCATACATATTAAGGAATACATATTAGTAACTAATAATTCTGCCCAGACAATAATCCTACTGCTTGGGTCGCAGCTGAAAGTGTGCACACCCTAAAGTTAATCAACTTCCAAGATAATGTGCACTTGAATTGTTTATATTATACTAAATGGCATCTTTATCATATTTTTTTTAATTTTTTAAAGAAATGGTAGGATTTTATTCATAACCAAACGAAAGGTACACATGAGCTTGAGCGTGGGACCACCTCCCCCTAAGGCTAACCAGAGGGGTTAGCGGACTGTCTGCCTAACTCTCGCCAGGACTCAAGCATTCAAATCATTACTAACTTAAACGTGCAATTTCCTCAATAAACATAACATTAATTACTAAAACTGAGAATAGCATTTAAACTTAAAATTTACAGTCATCCATTTCACATATTTACAATCCTCGAGCCAAAGCTCATACACTTCCATAATCTTAAAGTACTAAACATCCCACAAATATACAAAATGTCTTCGCACTCGAGACCAAAAATCAAAAGATCAAGACGTTAGCCTTAACTACGCCTCGGGATTCTCTTCACCTGTTAAGGAAAATAAAAGGGAACGGGGGTGAGCTAAAAAGCTCGTGAGTTTTCAAAATTCATGCACAGGCACATAAAGCGGTAAAATTGCAAGTAAATAATTAAAGCACATAAATAAATTCAATTAACACGCAGTGAGGATACGGGGGCTCTCAGGAGCCACTTTCCACTTTTCACGAGCAATTATCGTAGTCGACACTCCGTCGACTTTCAAACCAAGTAGACGACTCTTCACGCCAACTCCATCCACCTTACTTCCCCTACCGGGCCCGCACGCCACATAATCCAATAATATACAGTAAACAGGAATTTACTCAAGGCACACGGCCAAGAGTAAGTACATTTCACGTTTTTCATCTCCCAAGTTTAATACATGCAAAAATCAAATTTCTGACTCTACAAAAAGGGAGCAATAAAGTATACTCTCCTTTAAGTGAGCAGTCCATTAAATTCTCAATTTCACATTCCAATCAAATAACAAGTCATGAAGCACGTGCATACATAAAGTGTTCCAATGAAAGCATTTTAACATGCATTGAAAACTCACCGAAAAAATAGGGGTCGGAATCCAAGTTTTGATCAATCACAAAATCAGCACTTTGACCTAAAAATAATTAAAAGAGAACAAAAATGAGTTCTCCTAATCACAGGTCAAGTTTAATGCAAAAAGTCGAAAGTTCGACAATTTTCCAAGTTGAGTTGAAAACTTTGAAAAATCATAAGTCAAGTTTTACAAGTCAGAATTCTGTTCATTTGGAACCGTTGGAAACCTCTTTGAATGCTCTAAAACTTTACAGAAGACATAAAATTAAAATTATGGACGAAATTAATCCAGATTTCCGTTGAACATTCTGTTACAGTAAAATGTCAGTGTTCGTCAGGCTGGACAACCAGCACACTTTGAAAATTTACCAAAAATCACAGAAAATTAATTAACCTCTAAAATTCACACACAATATAGTCCTAGATAAGAAGTTTCAACATCCACTAACGGAACTCAATTCCGACATCCGAGCATGAAATGACAACAGTGCAAACAGAGGCAGTTCGAAATTCTGCAGTTCTGGAATTATGAAAATACAGGGCAGTTTTCAAGTTGCTATTTGAGTGACGAATTCAAGTCCAAAAATTGTCAAATTTGGCACACTAACACTTATATATATCAGATAGATTCACACCAAATTTCAACTTAAAATACCACCGGGAAGGCAGTTTTCTATGTGCCTCAATTTCATCCAACTCATTCATTCAAAACTGGAAAATTTTGATGCCTCACTTGTATCATCTAGTTCATGCCTCAAATCACTACCAATTTGCCTAATTTTCGAAACCAAACTAGTATTGAACTTCCTAATCCTATTGATGATCAAAACTGGTCACATCTTTTGGCAAGAATATCACAAAATAAATCCTCAAAATTCGGACAGCATTACCCCTCAAATTTCCAGCTTTCACTTTGCAACTTAGTCAACCACATAACATCAATTCTTGAAGAGCTTTTTGTGGGACAAAATAGCAGCTTAACATTCATCACTTAAACATCAACTTCAGCCTCTTAACTAGCCAAAAATACAGCCACGAAATTCAATGAAAAATTAGAAAATTCACCCCCCAAAATTTTCCTTCCTTAGCCGGTTTCCCTTTTTTGTTTTTCATCAAACTTTTAACCATCATCATTGTACATAATACACCTAGATAACATCATTTAACCATCTAACAATCAATTTCACACATTTGGTGGGAATTCAAGAGCCCACCGTTTCATGTTCATGGTCATCAAATTCCACAAATCAACTTCATATTCAAAGCTTTAAACACATAAGTCAAGGTTTCTAAAACCCTTCAACAACCCAACCTAACAACATGCTTTTCAATTGAAATGGATGGAAGGCAATTCAAGTTTTCTAGTTTGACCTCTTGCAAGAAATGAGTGAAAGTTCTCCAAGGAAATGCCAAACAAAAGCTTCCAAATGCTCCTAGTCCAAGCCTTTCCACCAAGCTCAAGCTCAATCCAAGAGTGATGATGTTTTTGTTGGTGATTTTAGCAAGAAATGAAGGAGAAAATTGATGGAAAATGAAGAGAAGGAAGAAGAGAGAGTTCGGGTGAAGGGAGAAGAAATGCACCGGTTTTGAGCTATATTTTTTTTTTTAAAATAAGGAAGAAAGGAAGACAAGACACAAGTCTTGTCTTGCCTTAATGAGGGTTGACTATTAAGCCATTCTTATCTATTTGGAGGGAAAATTAAGGGCTTAATAGTGCTTGAAATTAAGGCTAATTTTCGGCTAGGAGGGGGAAGGAAGAATAGGAAAATTTTCGTAGGCGCTAGAAGGAATTGGTTGGAAGAAATAATTAGTTGAAATTCTAAGCTTAGCGAGGTTAATCCAAACCCTAACTAAAAATTTCAAAACCCTAATTAATCACCTTCAACGACCCAAATCCAGTCATTTAATCACACTTTTAACTTATCCGTGATCATCCCTACTTATCTCCACTAGTTTACTCACAGTCCGAATTTACCTCGAAAAATGTGCCATTGACATTTTACCACTAATAAATGCTTCGAGACATAATTTACAGGTAAATAGAGTTAAAATTAAATGAGACATTATAAACGAGGATAAAATCGAATTTCACAAGATAATTAAAGAAATAATTATATAAATAAATAAATTTTTGAAATTTTTGAAATTAAAATTAATTAATTAAATTTTTTTTTAAAATTCGAGGCTGTTACAGGGGATCCCCAGCACCGTACAACAAGGCCTATCTAGATCGAATATAATTAGTACCAAGTCGGTCTAGACGAACCAGAGATCGTTTGATGGATGGAAGTTCCTCCAACTGAAAGAATGTGTGATCACAACCGTAATGCAGACCCGCTGACCGATCTACCACCGCTCACTTCCTGAAAGATATGTGAGATGGATGCATGCAGGTGTAATAGCCTCAAGCGGATCCTACACACCAAGGCCCACATCAGCCATCTTGATAGCCTATTCGAGACAAACCAACCCACTAGCACCTTGGAATCCACCGACCTTGATGTCCCTCAGAGCCCCACCTCACACGGCAGTCCAGGCCTTCCAAGAGGGAAAGCGTTTCCGCAGCAAGCACGTCCACCTCCCTAAACTACTTATAAAAGGTAAAAATCAGTTTACCGTCATGGTCCCAAAGTATGCCCGCACCAAACCCCCACAACAACACTAGCATCCATTAAGTTTGAAATAGCGTCGAGGCTTTTCCCCACCTAAGAATCCAAACCTTCCGTCGAGAGACATGCTCGGGGAATCCACGAACCACACTACAATCCTAATCTCCACTGAAATGTTCCCTCGGGAGGACCTTAGAAAGCCTAAGACAATCCAGGTAGTGTTGCACCTCTCATATGACATGGCAAGATCTCATCCGAGAGTTCTTGAAGCGTTCAGCATTCCTCTCTTTCCATAGAAACCAGCAAATTACAATGGGCACTACTACATGAATGTGATCTCTCTGGACCTTGGGATGCTATGTGAACCAACTCATCAAGGACATGGATATCGAGCTTGAGTGATTGGACAAGATACCAAACTGGCGAGCAAAATATGTCCACGCAGTGGCGTGCCACCGACCCGTTATAAAAGGTGTAGTGACTCTACTTAAGTGAACAATAATGGCAACTCCGAAGCTAGACACCTAGCCGCATTTGAGAATCGTCAGGAATCCCGCTAAGCGCCACTAAGAAAGGACATCTTGATCGTGACCAGTGCAGCACCGACATATCGATCAACAATTGAAGTGCGTAGGCCCATTCTCGATGCTTGCCGGTGAAGAGCAAAAATTGTCCGTGACGAGAAAGGCCGCCAGATCATAGCCCTTTCCGGTCGTTACCGAGTATCCAAAACTACTGGATTAGCCCCAGAGGTAACCAATGCCGCAGCTTGGGGATACCCCACCCATCCGGCTTCAGAAATTCAGCAAAAGCATGAGGGAGGGTCAATCAACCCTCCCGACGAGCTGCCAGAGCTTCACCACGTGTCATGCCGTAAGTCTATGAACCCTTCACCAGGCGCACCACCTAATCCTTGATTCTACAAAGTCCACGACCCTTGTCGATGCCTCCAAGAGGCCAGAGGGCTCAACCTCCACCGGAAGGATGCCTTTCCCGAATGTATTTGGCGTGCATAAAGCGTGCCATATGGAATTGTTCTGATTCATTCGCCACCAAAGCTTGCACAAAAATACATGAAGCGTATCAGTGAATGAGCGAAAGCCTAGGCCACCCTCCTCTTGAGGGTAGCACAGTTTCTCCTCGAATGACCAGTGAATACACATCTCCTTGATGTTCCGGTCCTATAAGAAACTATTGCAAAGGTGGCCTAGTGCAACAAGAATTGCCTTGGGAGGCTCCACCATCTGGAATAGGTACATCGGTATGGCCGAGAGGACATGACGAAGAGGCACAAGCTCGCCCCCGTAAGAAAGTAACTTAGAATTCCAGTGGAAAAGATGGTTCCAGATTCTAGCAGTACAACTCAAACGACCTGCACTAACCTGATGCCTAGATAAGCAATAGGAAAATCCCAGTACTAAGGCTAATGAAGCTGAACCATCCTGAACATGAGCCAGGACTTGTGCTTGGACCCAAGAAGGAACTCTTGGCCACTTTAATCTGCTGCCCCGAGACAAATTGGTAGTACTCCAAGAAGCCTTTAAGGGAACCCAGACAATCCTCTGAGCAGCGTGGGAAGATGATAATTTCATCAGCAGAAGCCAAATATGGCCCACTGGAGCTTGCCTAGACATAATACCGCCTAGGGTCCTGCTTACACAAAGGTATCAAACTGCGCCCCAGGAGTTTTGTAGCAAATAAAAAAAAGGGCCGGGAAGAGGGGATCCCCTTGATGCACACCCCTAGTGGATTTAAAGTAACCCGTCGGCTCACCATTAATCAGGATCGAGAACCAGGAGTTGGAAAAAGATTTAAAAAATAGATCAAAAACCACCTCCGAGAAACCAAAGAGACGGAGCATATGAAGAAGAAAAGACCACTTAACCCTGACATATGCCTTCTCCATGTCCAGTTTGAAGATGACATTTGGGTAAGAGAGCCGCCAATCCTGGTCATACACTAGCTCCTGCCCTATCATGATGTTATCAGAGATTTCTCACCCCATAACGAAGCCCGTCTGATAAGGGGAGATAAGCGTCGGAAGCAACCAATTGAGTCGGCTAGCCAAGATTTTTGAGATTATCTTGGAGGTTACATTACACAGACTGATGGGACGAAATTCTTTCCATTGTGACGCGCCATCAATCTTAGAGATAAGAATTAACAAGTTACTCAAAAAACCCTGAGGTTGTTGCATGTCTTGAAAATAATCCCTAACTGTGTCTGGAAGATCATCCTTGATTACTTCCCACGCTACCTGATAGAACCCCGACCCAAATCCGTCCGGCCCAGGAGAGCTCTCCGGAGAAATAGAGAAGACCACAACACAAATCTCCTCTAAGGATAGTTGGGCTTGGAGCATATCATTGTCCATGGTAGATACCTGTGGAACTTGGAGGTCGGAGGACATCATAGGTGCTACCAGCTCAGAGGAGAGGAGGACTAAGAAGAAGTCAACAGCCGATTGTTTAATCAGAGCGTCTGACTCTATCCACGATTCTACGGCATCCTTGATCCGTGTTATGTGATTAGAACATTAACGCTACCTGACTAAGGCGTGAAAAAAATTGGAATTTGCATCCACTTCATTGATCTCTGGCGCTTTTGCAGGTATGCACTCAAGTTCCCGATTGTAGTGAGCCCTAGCCTCGTTGACTACTATACGATCGGACGGAAGCCCCAACAAATCAAACACTTCCTCCTTATAGACGAGCTCATTATAGGCCTTCTAAACACAGTCAAATATATTCCCAAACTCAGTCTTATTCCAATGTTGAAGGTGGCACCTCACCTTCATCAGCTTCCAGAAAAACTTCGTCATCCCCCACCAAGCTATTTCCATACCCCAGCAAGACAATCTGTCTCAAAAAAATAAGGGTGGTGCCTCCAAACATTCAAGTAACGAAATTCGGATGGACCTCACCCTCATCAGCTTCCAGAAAAACTTCGTCATCCCCCACCAAGCTATTTCCATACCCCAGCAAGACAATCTGTCTCAAAAAAATAAGGGTGGTGCCTCCAAACATTCAAGTAACGAAATTCGGACGGACCTTTAGGCGAAAAGCTATACTGGATCAACAATGGAGAGTGATCAAAATGAGCTCGAGCTAGGTGCGAAACCTTCATCAAGGGATAGGTACCGGACCACGCGGCATTTATCAAGGCACGATCCAATCGCTGTCGTACCACTCCATTAGACCAAGTGAAGGGCGATCCCACAAACTCTATAGAAGCCAATCTTGAATTGATCATAGCCGTATTGAATTCGTCCATATTATGAACATTTACCAGGACCCCTCCCAGCCGTTTGTCAACTGCAGAGACGACGTTAAATCCCTGGCGACCAACAACGCACCCTGAACGGTACTGCTAATACACTCTAGGGTCTCCCACAGCGGCCGGTGGGCCACACGAGTGCATTTTGCGTACACATTGGACAGGGAGAACTCCATGCTAGGACGAAAGAACACACACATATGAACTAGTTGCTCAATGTACTCTTGAAGATCTAAAGAGAGAACACTCGACCATAAAATTCAAATTTTACCACTAGCAAACAGCGAACCAAAATCAAATTTTAACCGTTATCGAACCACTTCAAGATGATCGGGCTGTGACATAGGCTCAAGTAGAACCAACAAAGGAAGAGAATAAAGAAAACACAATTTTCCTAAGTATTGAAGGGAATCCTTACCGGACGCCCCCTGAATGTTCCAAACCAACATACTAAAGGGACTTAACATGAGAACGGAGAAAGTACTTAACTGAAGCCACAGGAATCAGCTGTTTGGTCTGCAAGGCCAAAGCCTTACGTGGAATTATGTTATGATTTGTTCTTTTGTGATTTGTGAGCCAACTAATGTGACCGAGACGAGTGTGTACTTTATCACACTCGACCTCTTCTGCTTGAAAATTTTGTACTTTGACATTTGAATCCCTGTGAATTGGCCTTTGGCCTATATTTGATATGAAAGGTCGTTCGGGCGATATCCCGTCGACTAATTTGATTCAATTGTGAATTTGTATACTTTGATATGAAAGGTCGTTCGGGCTATATCCCGTCAACTAATTTGATTTGTTTGGAGCTCCGGAAACCCCAAAACCCTATTGGTGAGCCGTTTGTATCGAGCCAGTGTGGGCTTGGTCGAGAAGATCGGTGAACCATAGGGTATTCGATTTGGTTCTTTGGAACATGGTATACTCGAGTATTACCCACATTTGATTTGTTGAGGTGTTGGCCCGGTAAGGGGTGAAGCGGTGGACGGTTGTGAGTAAAATGGTGATCTGGACTTTGGTTCTTGACTTAAAAGTTGTGAGGAGAGTCAACGGCTATCTTATGATCAAGCTCTAGTGGAATTGGCTTTGGAAGCCACCCATTATCCTTTAAATATATTTGTTATTATATTTGTCTTATGACTTCTTGCTAACTCGAGCAGTGTTCTCCTCGTGAATACCATCTCCTAGTCGAGAGGCCCGAGTAGTGTTCTTTACCCTCTTCTCGTGGGTTGATCTAGCTCTTGTTGAGGGCAGTGTGAATGGTTCAAGTCTGACGCATAATCAACCCCACTGGTTGGTCAGCTAGCTCTATCACCCTATGAAGACAACATACTTTGGAATCTTGCATGAAAGGAAGCATGAAAGTCATGCAGCTCGTGTACCGAGACGTCAAAGTTCCTCCAATCGGTGAAGGGATCGACACCGAGGAAGCGGGCTCCTCCGAGTTCGAGGAGAGGACAGAGAGGAACTCATCCTATCACCCGAGTCAAGATTCAGTTGCTCTAGGATAGCATATCTATTCTGATCACATGGGAGGATTGCTAGATCCGAAATCTAGAAATCCTTGTCTTCAGTTGAAGGGCTAGGGTAGGGCTGAGGGGGTTCTGCTACTACCTCCAGAGGATGATGCTCTGGTGCTAGGTTCACTGTTCTTGCCAATGGAGAGGGCACCTGAGGTAGGGATGATTCACCAATAACACTTGTGCTTGTCCACAGGGTCACAGTCTAGCCCTTTACCCTTGCTGTGCTCCATCGACGCCTTCGGAACATATATCTGGCGAGTCGTCTGAGGTGGCATTAGTACTAGATGAGGGGGAGGGTTTCGCTTAGGGTAGCCTTCCACCACATGACCTATTTGTGAGCAGGAGGAACAAAACTGAGGCCAGTTCTCATAATGCATAGGCTACCACCATCCATAGTCCTCGTCCCCCAGCCAAATACGTAAGGGAGGAGCTATCACCACATCCATTTCCACAAGAACCTGTGCAAACAATGGGCATTTTAGATCGAGAATAGCTGAATCAATGCGCAAGGGCGTTCCAGGATTGACGCCAGCTTACATAGATATTTGTCATTGAAGAAGGGGATAGGTAGTTCAGGGAAGGCTACCCAAACAGGGGCAATGGAGGATTCCTATGAAGCCCTAAAGTCGAGGGTCCATTTGGAAATCACCGTTGGAACATTCCTGATATACCAAGTGCGACGAACGACTAAGCGTGTGTAGTCCTCCTGTAGGGTTGGATGGATGAGGACGTGCCTATTGTGACCCACCTCCCCCTAAGGCGAACTAAAGGGATCGGTGGACCGCCAGCCCAACACTCACCGAGACTCACTACAGATCCTCAATCACATTACAGACCTCAAATAATTTCAAATTTCGATCCTCAATAATTACATTCAAATACTCCTGAATAACAACATAACCAAAATTTACATTTCCATAAGTCATTTGAAGTCCCAATTAAACACTTTCTCAAAATAAAGTAAACTCCAAGTTACATGGACATAAAGCTTACAAAACATCTCAATCTTAAAGTTTACAACCAACCTTAAACTTACAAAATGGAACAAGTCCACTAATACTTCGGTACTTAAACAAAAGGTAGCACACTAGATTTTTAAGCCAAAAGCGAACTCGCCGACCTTTTACACAACCCTGCTAAGGAAAACAAAAGGGAATGGGGTAAGCTAAAGCTTAATGAGGTCCCAAATAAAACATGCAGTCACATTAACAATAGGAGAACTCAAGTAGTCAAATATCGCATTTAAAATGTAAAATAAAGGAATAAATATCACAACCAAGTACAAAATACATCGAGCCTCTCAACTAGAAGATCGTGTTCATGAGGAGAACACTGCTCGAGCCTTTCAACTAGGAGATCGTGTTCATGAGGAGAACACTACTCGAGTTAACAAGTAGACATAAGACAAATATAGTAGCAAGTAAATTTAAAAGGATACGGGTGGCTTCCAAAAGCCAATTCCACAAGAGCTTGATCATAAGATAGCCCGTTGACTCTCCGTCCACTTTTGAAGTCAAGAACCAAAGTCCGTAGACACCACTTACACCACAACCGTCCACCATTCACCCCCTTATAGGGCCCGAACACCTCAACTAATCAAATTTGGATAATACTCAAGTACACTGAAGCAAGTTTATGTACGGTCGATGGGATAACTCTCCAATCGACTTAATCAAAATCAAGGTACTGAGACGGTATGAGAGGTGCCTCCTACTCTAATTGAGCTTGACACATATTGACATTCAGTATACAGATCAGATATAGGACTGAAACGGGATGAGAGGTACCTCCCACTCGGCTTGAGTGTGGTACATACTATCGTTCAGCACTTATAAATCAAGCACTTAATCAAGAACAAAGTACTGGGACGGGATGAGAGGTGCCTCCCACTCTATTCGAGCGTGATACATACTACCGCCCAACACTTTCAAGTTAGGCACTTAATCAAGATCAAAGAATTGGTACGGGATGAGAAGTGCCTCCCACTCTATTTGAACGTGACACATACTGCCGCCCAGCACTCACAAGTCACGTATAGGCCATAGTCACACCACAGGTTTCATAATTCAAAGATACAAAATTTCAAGTAAAAGAGATTGAGTGTGATAAAGTACGCACTCATCTCAATCACATTAACTTATGAGAGCATTTAATGTTCACAATTCACAAGTAATTCAAATGATCAAGTAAGTCACATATTCAAGTAATCCAACTAGTTAAGTTGGTTAAGTAAACAGGCAATGGAACACTCACCAAACAAGGACAAGTAATTCAAATATTCATGCCTTGATCACCCTCGATACCACCTTCGAGTCCTATGTATAGCCAATGTATACAATCATCAACTCAACCAAAGCAAATAAATGCAACCTAACAAGTGCAAATGAATGCACTAGTTAATGCATCTAACTAGGAGATTCTAGGGTGATTCAAGTCACAAAACGATGAAACATTGAAGGTTTAGTAGATTCATAAGTTAAGTATGATATTTGGAATGAAATAAACGGACAAAGGTTCAAGAAACATCAAGGTTCAACCAAGAACAAATTTACGACAAAACTAAGGTTCGGGTATAACAGTGGCCATTGCGCAGTCTTGGGAAAATAGGCATAACTTGGTGTAGAAGAATCAAAATTGATTGCCGTCAGTGGCGTTAGAAACTAGACTCATAGGGCTTTCCAACGGTATATGCTTCAGCTCCTAGTTCATTTTACATAAATACCAGAAAACCTGGAAAGTTGACTGATTTTTCAATTCTGACAGGGTGCAGAACAGAAATTTTGTTCAAAAGTTTATGTAATTCAAGAGGTTTTCACCCTTCAAAATAGATTGATTTCACTCCAATTTGATGCACAAATGTCCTAACAAGGCTTCTCAACAAGAATTAGTGAAGATTGAGTAAGAAGAAATAGCAAAACAAGAAGGAAAACAAACCACAA
The DNA here is from genome assembly GCA_013103745.1 of Gardenia jasminoides. NCBI lineage: Eukaryota > Viridiplantae > Streptophyta > Magnoliopsida > Gentianales > Rubiaceae > Gardenia > Gardenia jasminoides. Next base: position 180,508 of record CM023104.1, read on the forward strand.
AACAGTCCACAATTTCCTTCCTTTTTTTTAAAAGTTCAAACCAACCGTTATAACTTTTCTAGCATGATTATGAAAGGTAAACAAGCATCTTTCTCAAAGGAATGATCATCATAGCTTAGTGATTAGTGCTAATCCAAAAATCAAACACATGGTAGGTATAAACTTAAACCTACTCTCAAGATACAACTACAAGAATCCAAGCCAAGAACTCATCCTTCCAAGCATCCATCATCCTTAATCATCATTAAAATCCTTCATTAAACCAACTTTAAAGATCATAGAACTAGGGTTTTGGAAGAAAATTACCTTGACAAGCTAAAGAAGTGAGCCTTCAAGCAACTAAAATCTTCTCCTTCCAAGCTTGAGGATTGATGGTTAAGGTGCTACCAACTTCCCCTCTTTGATTTCCTATCAATCTAAGCAAGATTTAGGTTGGTTTTTGTGAGTTTTTCCTCTCTCTTTTTTCCTCCTTAATTTCGTCCAACACCCTCAAGAAAATGAAGAAAATGTGTTGTTTTTAAAGAGATAAGTTGGAGGGAAAGAAACCAACAAATCAAGGTTTGAATCCTATGGTGACAAGTGGCGGTTTCTTGACCAAGCTTACTAAAAATCTCACTTAATTGCTTCTAACACCTCTAATTTAGTTTAGCCTCCAATTAACACCAATACATCCTATTTTCCTAGCAATTAAGTCATGCAAGAAGTTCTCACTAATGCTAAAATTAAATCTACGAAAAGTTCATCTAACCAAATAATGAATAATGTACTTAGTGAAAACATGCCACTAATGCACTAAAAGAATTTATATGCATTTGAATGAGTTAAATGGTGATGTATACATGGAATTTCTAGTGTGAGAATGTATGCATGGAATTCCTAGTATGAAAATGTATGCGTCGAATTTCTAGGGCTCTCACATCTATCATCTAGGAGACCCACTGAGCAGTCACCCTTCAACCCAAGGGATGCGAAGAATTTCCTAATCATCTCTATCGAGGGGCGGCGGAATGGGAAGCGACCAACAAATGAGTTTTTGAAAGGTTCGACAAGAAGCTCCATCTCTTGGCGCGAGAACTTCAGAGCTGGTTCTCCTCTATGCTGTGCAATGGAACCTACCTCTGGTAGCGACGCAGAGGACCCTCCCGATGCCACTACTGCAGCAAATGAAGGTGCCCCCGTCGTGTCATGGCAGCTCCCAGTCCGCCATACAAGCCGACGTTGGAACTCCGCGATAAGTCTGCTGCTGATGCCTAACCAACCCACAGCACCGCTAGCAGCAATGCAGTTCGCTGGCCCATTGGCATGGCTGCTTCCGAAGCCCAGCAACCTGACGTCTACCTTTTGCGAACTGGGGGCTGCTACAACATCCTGCAGCTTTGGCAGTGAATCGTGACAGACCAGCGACGAAATAGGAGGGTTGCGGACATGACTAGAGCTGCTGGGCCTGACGTGAAAGGCCGTGGCCGTGGCTGTTGCAACGTCCTGACATGCCCATAACGCTATAGTGGAGCCCGGCGATGACCAACGAGTGGGCATTGCTAGTCTGATCCTCGTCAAAGAGTCTAAATGTAGATTACAGAACCCTGAGGTCTGCGCGGCTGCTGCAACGTCTAGGGTTCTGCAGGTCCATGACGGTGCAGTGGAGCCAGGTGCCGACCACCGAAGTGGTGGAGCCACTGGGCAGCTGGCATTTGGACTGGCCACTGTCGACTAGGGGGCTCTAGGGCACTAGGGTTTTCCTTTCACATCTTTGTCATATTGATTACTTATGTATTTATATAAGTATAATAAAACTTTTAGAATAAACGTTATTAATGAAATCATAAGAGTTATAATGGTGAGATTCATTTGATTATGCACAAGTTTTATTCTTAAATATCTATAGTCCATGTATTAATAAGATAGGACATTATTAATATGGTTAGATTAACATATATTGTGTCGCTTATATATGAGAAGTAGTTAATCTCATCTACTATAGTACGTGAGACATGTAAACTAGTATATGGGTACTTGATAAGATGATCAAATTCACTAAATTGATTTGTATAGGGATATCTTTGAAGTGCCAAAGGATAAATTTCTAGGTGACATTTGTATGAGGGATTCTTAGATTTAAAGCTATCATGGTATTACAAGTATGAATAGTTATATTTTGTTTGTTATATGATTATTTTCGTAACAAGAAATGCTCATATCATTAGCAAATGGATATATACTTGAATTATTTGGTTACCTGCAGAAGTATAACTTGAAATTCTTAGCACTAAGTGGAAGAATCTTTGAAAGTGTTATTAAATACTTTTTCATTCGAGTTGTGTTTAGGTGCAAGAAATGAGTATCAATCACATAATAGAATAGAAACAACTTATTCCAAAAATAATATGAGATACGTGTGGTAGAAGGATATTAATTATATGGTAAATGTTCACTAAAAGGGGAAGTCATTCACTTAACATTTTTCATTGTGTGGGTGGTCATGATGCATTGTTAGATGTCATCTTGATCTATAAGAATGAGTAGATTGATTAGTACAATTAATGATAAATTAAAAAGAGTTTTGATTTAAATAGTTATTAGAAACTATAGTTCATACTTATTGCCAATATATATGAGAACTTAATAGGTCACACATGCGATGACCCCACATCATCCTAAGGTGCCTCTAGGGTTTAGTGGACCGCCTGCTTGAATCTCATCAGAACTTACTACAATAAACTCCCAAAATAATATTTACTCTATCAATCCATCTAAAATGTTTACACTTATATACAAACCAAAAGAATTAAAGTAAGGATTGATCCACTAATATTTATAGTACAAATTTATCTGCGATAAATAGAAAATAGAGATTTAAAAATCGATTTTTCACTATTGTCGACTTCTTTCACCCTCAAATCCTATAAGGAAAACAAAACAAAGGGCTAAGTTTATGCCTAGTGAGGTTTCCAGAGAACAACAATCAATATCGACAAATAAAACCACAATTGTGGCAAAATAACACACTTGGGAGATAGTTTAAAATCAAAGCAACTCATTGTACAATTCACAATATAATAATTCATTCAATATCAAAGGATACAAGCTCACTTGGGAGCTGATTCAATAGCACTGCCTACTTCGCCAATCATTCCTTATATTCTCCAAAATAGTAAATAGTCCCCTTCAATTAGTATTTATTTCAATAATTACCATAATATAAGGTAATACTCGAGAATACCATACAGTTACTCAGGATGCCAAACTATCCGACCGAGCTCGTCGCTGGTTCGAATAGGCTGATCAATGATAGGTTTTGGGGCCCAATTCAGTTGATGTGATAAAGTATACATACAGTTTATAGTCCTGCACACTTATTTCATCAATTATGACCATAGAAATTCAAATTCAATTATGTCCAGTGCGATAAAATACACACTCATAATCAATAGTATTGCCAAATAATCAGATAAACAACAATCACCAATCCAATGGAAACATTCAATTAGGAAATGCACATAAGGAACACATACCCTTAGTAAAATCAAACTTCTGCTTTAGGGTTACCTTCTTGCTTATTGTCGACTCCTGAGACAAGTTACAATTACTATAATTATTTGACTATTTATTTGTATAATACTTTGAAGAATTAGTAGAAGTTTTTTAAGTTTTCCAATGATAATACATATTAATTAGCTAATTAAGTCATTTGATTATCATGCAACTTTTCATCAAGTTTTGTATCAAGTTAAAGGTCAAACCCAGAGATTAATCTTTTAAGGCAAAAATTTCACATGAATGTTGATTTCCAGCCATTAAATACAACCACAATGTGACAACCCCACTTCTCCCTAGGGCGTACCATAAGGTATCCGTGGACCGCCTGCCTAACTCTCGCTAGGACTCACTCACATACGACCACTAATATATCAAACTAAAATACCATTTTCCAATCAAACCAAATGATGTCTCGCAGCTACATTGAAATAAACTTACAATCCCAAATTCCATAAAATACTCAATCATACATTCAAATCCTCATAATACAAAACCCATAGATTCATAACTCAAGTTTGTCATACCAAATACAAACGTGAACCTAGGTCTAATGATTGGCGCCTTCGCTTGGGTTCTCAGTCCTTGCTAAGGAAAACAAATTTGAAAGGATGAACTAAAAACCCAGTGAGTTCCAAAAAAAAACATGCAGAGCACATTACACATGTGAGATTTCACTTCAAAATTCATATTTATAAATAAACAAATAAAGAAAGCGATTAACAACACATAGGTAGGATACGGGTAGCTCTCAGGGGCTAAAGTCCTCGAACCTGGAGCACGTTCATGAACCAGTGCACAAATCTCGTAGTTGACATTCTGTCAACTTTCGTTTACAAACCAAGTAGACCACCACTTACTCCTTTCTCCCCTAAAACCCCTAACCGGGCCCGCCAGCCTAACAGAAAATTTATATATTGTGTTTTGCTCTTCAACAGGGACAAGGCCATATGCCAAGTCCAGAACACACAACTTATCATGTGGACCAAGGTTGTTAAATCTCCTTGACCTGGGTCTTCCCAACGGTTCGAGTCAATAACTTACCAAGGGGATTAAGTATTCTCAAGAATAAGAAATACAAAACACGTCACATCACCTCCTATATTCAAAACAGGATTCATATCACATGTCAAGAGGTTCAAAACAATTTTGAAATATCACGACAACGCTTTTACAAAACTTACCATTCAAACAGGAGTAAGTGCGATAAAGTACACACTACCCCATTTGATGGATCAAAAGTCAAATTTTCATATCAACTCACTTAATCAATCACGTTCCAAATTAAATTCACATATTCAAGTATCATGCATGGAAACTCACCACAGTAGCAAAGTTTGTTTTCCAAGGTGGGATCTGGTTCAAATCCTTCCTCACCTCCTATAATCAAGTAAAAGAAGAAATAAGTTTCGCCTCACAAATAGCGAAACTAAACTCAAATAGCCTATTCATTTGTTTTATCAAAATTCTTCACAAGAAATCCTCTAACTATACTCGAATGATAAGTAGTCATTCGAGTCAAAAATCATCTTAAAAGATTCCATTTTCAAATCGATATCTCAATTAACCAAAATACTCTTTCACTATAGTCCTTTCACGCAAATTCTAAACTTTTAGTACAATGAAATAAAGTGAGGTATTTCACCTCAAAATCACTCATTTGGGTTCAAATTCAACATCAAACTTTTAACCAAAGTTCCAATACACTTTTCAAACAATTTTCACTAGGTCTCAATGCCCAAAATTCATGAAAATTAGCTAAAGTATTTTAAATCCACAAATTTGTCCAAAATAACACTTTTACCTCAAACTTTAGTGAAACTAAAATTTTCACCATTAAAGTTCAAAGTTTTAACTCTATTAAAGCATGTACTTATAAACGAACATAATACACATTTATTTAGGCAAAATCTAACCACAAAACATCACAAAATTTTGAAATCAAGTGTCAAGATTTCCAAGCATAGGTTCGGCCAGCTCTCACTCTTTTCCTTTAAAATTTTCAATCATCAATTCTACATTCTAACCATAAAATAATCTCATTTCATAAACAACAAACACAATCACAATCAGGTCCTTAAGTCCGCTACCTAAAAGTCACCTCCAGTCCGCCACCTAAGTTGGGAATTCAAGAGCCCAACTCAAAATTCCAAATATTAACATTTCTAACAAAATAAACCGTAGATCTACAATATTTAACACTAATCAAGGTAGATCTAAGAGATTTGAGTCTTATACCTTCAGATTTCTCTAGATCTAAGAAGATCAAGCAAGATCTTGTGAGCTCTTCAAAAGATGATTTTCCCCGAGTTTAGCAAATCCTCGGATCTCCAACCACAGCCCAAGATCTTTGTACTTTAATGATGATTTCCATGTCCAAGTTCAAGAACAAGAAGGTGACTGCCCAACAAGCTTTCTTTCCTCTTCTTTTCTCTCTCCCAACTTCGGACCCCTCTCTCTCTTTCTCTCTCACTCACGGCTGCCGAGAAATGAAGATGGAACAAGATCAAAGCCCTCACTGAAGTCTTGAAGCTTCAAGAAATTTGGGGAAGAAGAAGTTGAAGATCAAAGCTTAAACTTTCTTCATTTTCTCTCTCGTAATTTTTGGACCTCTCTCTCTCTCTCTCTCTCCCTCTCTCACTCTCTCTCCCTCTCTCACAGCAGTTCCAAGAGGAGGAAGAGACAAGAACCAAGCCTTTAATGGAGTCCTCAAGCTTCGAGAGATCGAAGATGAAGAAGATGAAGATGAAATCTCTCAAACTTTTCTCTCTATTTCTCTCTCTATGTCTCGGCCTCTCTCTCTCTTTGTCTCCAAAGAGTGGCTGAAAGTGAAGAGCAAGAAACAAGGAAAGAAACTTTAAGGGAGACAAAAAGTTGTCTTTTGCCCAATTTAAGGAAAAGTGGTCAAACGAGCACTTTTTGTCGCGTCGCTCGCGACACTCTAACTTATACTGTTTTGTCTCATTTCAACACTGTCCAACCTTAAATATATATATATCTGTAATATCTCTACATATGCTCGATTTCATCTTAGAGTCACTATTCATGCTTCGGAACAGAAATTAACGCTTAAACTGGCCGAAATCACACATCAGCAAATAATTATTGAAAAATTCTCTAAATTAGAAAATAATCACTCAAAACGTAAATTCACTAATATTTTAATGAATAATCATAATATAAATATTATTTTGCATTTTAAAATAAAATTTGAATTTTGAGACCCTTACATCTTTCCCCCCTTAAAAGAATTTCGTCCACGAAATTCATAACTTGTTTTACAACCCATTTTGGATATTTATTTCTTATCTCTTCTTTGACTCCCCTAGATGCTCCGTTGATCCCATGATTTCTCCATAGGATTCTTACCCAAAGGAATCTTCTTAATTCTCACATCCTTTACATTCTTACCAAGAATCTGCTCATGACATTTTTCATATGATAACATCTCCTCTACTTCAATATCTTCCAATTTCCACAATAACACTCATTTCATCAACAATGACATGAATCCAACTCTCATATTGAGGTCAACACTCAAGACTCTCCAGGTGCACATATACCCAAAGATCACCTTATTTTAATTATGTATCCACCAAAATTTTTCCTTCCATGGATTTTAACCTACAAATAGTACTTCCTCAAGGTTTGCGACACTATCTTCAAGTGTTGCTCATACTCTCCTCGAATTTTTAATGTACCATGCTATCCTGTATAAATTTACCACAAGAATGCCACTATTGTAGTGGTTAGTCTTATAACATCACTATAAATCCATAGTGTCTATACCAGTCGATAATAATACTCTTGATATATATATCCTTGCTAATCTTCAATTCGTGATATTCTTATAAAATTTTCATCTTAAAAGAACTTCCGTTGCTTATAATAATTCAATCAATTCATAATCACACGGCAAAGGTAGTCACGCTCAAATTGGCAGTATAATTCAATTCCAATAATCCGTACATGAATCTTAAATTCTCATCTTTCCTAGCAATTAAGACTAGGCTTCCAAGGTAATTCCCACAACTCGAATAACTGTTACTCCCATACATCATTTAGTCACATTTTTATTTCTTATCATTGATACAGCTTTTGACTTCATTGTATCCATCTTATCTCATGTAAACCTTGTATCCATAATATCCCACGTACGTCAAAGGACTAATTTCCTCACATACATTTACAAACCCACATATCTTATTAATAAGTCAATCAAGAGTAATAAAGGATCGGTCACCGATTAAACTCATTTTGACCTTAACACACCAGTTACAAATCCACCTTCTTAACATAATCAAATCTTGAGATGAGCCATGATATTACAAGACTTTCACTGATCTCTAATCCACAAGAAACAAAATTTTCACTTCTATATCTCATTCAACATTACCAACTTTAATTCTCCAAACTTAATTCTAATCTCACAAGACCCTAGGATGCAAATCAAGGGAAAATTTACAAATATTTTAGGGAAAAAGTCTAAATATAAGAATAGAATGAAAAGTTTATTTCAAACCAAAGGAAAGTGAATTGAACTAAGGAAAGTAAAGGAAAGAATGCAAAAGAGAATCAGTAAAGTTAACAGCTTTGCCACCTTTTTGATTTATCTGGAATTTCGTTTATCGGATTGAGAAGCATTTTATGCCATTTCGAAGCTAGGATGTGAGGCCCCGATTTTTCCCAAGTTTTTGGAAAATATTAAATAATGCTAATTATAGTAATTATTGTTTGCCAAGGTGTTTATATGGTTGTTTTACTTCTTAAAGTGTTTTGTTTTAACTATTTTGTTTTACAAGTTTAAAAACCCTAATTTGAAATTAAACCCTAGTTTGCTTTGAAAACCCTAAATTTTGACAAAACCCTAATTTGTTTGCACACTAAACCCTAAATTTACTAACCCTAATATATTTTCTCGAAACCCTAATTATATGTGCAAATCAAATGTTTGTTATTTCATGAATTTTCGGTGTGAACTTGCATGCTCACGGGAGTTAATTACGGTAAATGGATGATTAGTGACCTAACTAGGTGTGACTAAGTATTATTGGACTAAGTTGGATTTACAACTTATGGACTTAATTGATAGGAAAAGAACTCACTTGGGCAAGGGTGGAATTAACCTAAGTTAGTAGGGGTAATTGAGCATGACAACTTTGACTCAATTTTGACTAAGACCTAAAATATCTATGGAGTGTCATCTTGTAGCTATTTCTAGAACATGCCAATCGGCCAAGCAAGAAAGAAAAGAAGAGAGGAAAAACCGTGGGAAAAGAGAAGGAAAAGAAGGAAAGAAAAGAGAGGGAAAAAAAAGAGGAAAACTTGAGAGTTCATCCAATTTCAACCATCCAACTTTGAATTGGAAGCTAGGAGGAGGTGATTGAAGCTTGGGAGCTTGGAATTCTTGCCTAGAACATCAAGTTAGGAGGTAACTAGCTTCACTTTGAAAGCTGGAATTTTCATTGAGTTGATGGAGTTGTTGGATTTTGGTTATTGTTCTGACTTGATTGAGGATCATGTTTAGTTTCTTAGATGAATTTATGGTATAGATTGTTGGATTTTCATGTGTAAAGCTTCAGCCAAGAAGAAATCAATAGGGTTAATTGCTGTTCAATTTTTCTGTCCGAATTTGGTCTGATTATTTGAGTATGATGGAGGTTGAATTAGCTTTAGCACAAAGCATGAAAGTTGTAGAGAATTGAGTGAGTATTCTACCTGTAAATTTTCAGATGAATCGGAGCACTGTATCATGTGAAATAACTAAATTATCCCTAATGCCCTGTTTCTGTCAGGAATCTTATTTTGCTACTGTAGTGGGTCATTTTGACCAGGAAAATGAATGTTTTTGCTTTTTATGTCTTCTTAATAATTGTATCCTTGTATGTTAGATTTCTAACAGCTTTGGAATTTCTTGATTTGGATTTGTGAGCGTTGAGTTATGATCGTTTGAATCAAACCTGTTGGAAATCCTGATACTGAAATTCCTGAACCTGTTTCCGCACTTTTGACCTAGAAATAGTGAATCTAGGTAAAAATAGTCTTCATGAAAGTTATAGCTTGTTCTCTTAGCTTCGAAACGGCACCTTGTGCACTTCAATCTGATACTCGTACCATGAGTTATGATCAAAATGGCAAAAGGTGTCAAATCTGCCTTTCACACCTTGTAGTGTGTGCTTGCCATTGTGAATCTAATGTCGTCCGTTTTGGCTCGAGCACCCATGCATGTGCTCTCTTTGCTGTTTTGAGTGATTTTAAGTATTTTTTTGGTTTGAGTTGATGGTTATATACGTTGGTTGTACGTAGGGCTCGAAGGTGATATCGAGGGTGACCGAGGCACATTGGTGAGTGTTCCAAACCCTTTTCAATTGACAATTTAACTACTAGTTTGTTCCAACTTGTTTTAAAAGAAATGTTCCACTAAAATTATTTTTGCGTTAATATTGTTTGAAGGAATCCTTTGTGAAATACTTTACCACGAATTTACTATCGACTTGCATTGGTTTACGAGTGTAACGATTTGATTTCCCTTTGAAGCGATTTATAAGTACTTTTAAGCTGATTTATTGAAGTGAAAAGTGTGGTTTGGGCGCTCTCTCATTGAACGTGATAAGTGGGCACTTGGATAAGGGTGTTCCTTATTGCATTCGGCCTAAACTCCATATATGGTTCTTGAATGCATGTGTTGTGTGATATATGATCTGTGAAATGTGATATTGTTAGTGATAAATGACCACTTGGATGGTTTGATCCCAAGGGATGCCTTTAAGGTCTCAATGTCAATGTTGCACTCTGACCACTTGGATGCTTTGATCCCAAGAAATGCCTTTGGGGTCTCAATGTCAATGTTACTCTCTGACCACTTGGATGGTTTGATTCCAAGAAATGCCTTTGGGGTCTCAATGTCAATGTTACTCTCTGACCACTTGGATGGTTTGATCCCAAGAAATGCCTTTGGGGTCTCAATGTCAATGTTGCACTCTGACCACTTGAATGGTTTGATCTCAAGGGATGCCTTTGAGATCTCAATGTTAGTGTGGCTCTTTGACTACTTGGATGGTCTGACCTCAAGAGTTGCCTTGGGGTCTCAATGGTGAATGTTATTCCCTGACCAAATAGATGGTCTGATCCCAATGCCTTTGGGATCTCAATGTTACTATTACTCATTTGTTTGTCAACTTATTTGTGATGTGCTTGTTTTACGTATTGATTTATTAATATGTACAAGTGAAATAATTGCTGTGAAAGTAACTTCCATTTAACTTGCTATTACATGTGAGTATTCTTGAATATTAATTGCATTGCATGTGCGGTTGTTAAGTGTTCGAGTGTTAAGTGTTATTTGTTTGAGTGTGATGAATTACCTTATTTCGTGAACTGTTTTCGTCTTGCAAATTTTTAATGAAAGGTACTTTTCACGTGATTTCAAAAATGTGAATATTTCAATGTTTTCGTGCTCTAACAAAACAGTTAAATTCTAAAATACTTGTTTTCTTGGAACCTTACTGAGCTTATAGCTCACCCCAAAATATTTTACTTTTCCCCCCTACAGGGCTCGAGATGAAGGAAAGCAGGAAGTGATCTTTGTTAGTGTGACTTGCCGGATTATCTCTTGTACTATGGTAATATTAGACGGTTGGACTTTTGGTGTATTTGGACTAGTCAGAAATGTAATTATTATTCGAAGATCTTGCATTGTAATTATTTGAGGTATGTAATATGATGGAGTAACAGTAGTGAGTCCCGGCGAGAGTTGGGCAGGCGGCCCGCCGATACCATAGGGAGAAGTGGGGCTGTCACATAGGACACAGAGTCACATTTCATATGGAGACTTTGGAATCAAATTCACATATTTCTGTGGTCACAACAACAATCATAGGAGTATAGAAAGCTGTCGGATTTGAATTAGGTCACTTGAGCAAATGACCATAATTCCAAGTAGGAAAGTTGGAATTGACTGCCATCAGTGGCATTTGAAACTAGATTCATAGAGCTTCCAATGATATAAAAGTCAAGCTCTAAGTCGTTGCCAATTGATACTAGAGAATCGAAGAGGTTGAATGAAATTGCTCCTTGAAGAATTCAAAGTAGAAAATACATAGTTTTGGTTCACTTTCAATATACAAGTGAAAGTTGATGTTTTGACAAGTTCACTGAACAATAACTTGCCCAAAATAACCAAAGAAAAGTGAAATCAAAGCTGATTTATCTCCCCTGTTTTGGCCATCACAATACCGAATTTCCACCAACATTCTCTCATCATTTGATCCACAATTCTTGCAACTTTTCCAAGCAAAACCACAAGATCCTCTCATTAACATATCAAGAATCATCTAGCCAAGATCCTTAGCAAGTATAACCATGAAAGTTTGCACATAAATTACTCTAATCTAACTTATCATCTTGAGCACTTCAAACTAATAACTTAACAAGAAAATATAAGATTCCTCTCTTAAAGTCATTCCTTTTGTCCTTAAATTCAACGTCCTACCATCCATGATGAGGGTACTCAAAAGTAAAGAGTATTTACCCCGAATCTTTATACCATATCCTTAATCAATATACATTATTCTCCATTCTTAGAGGGGTCTAGTTTCTCGTCCTCGACCTCAGCCTCTTCTACCCTCCATAATTCTTTAGAGGGCAGATATTTAATATAAACATAAGAAAATAGATACACTATTAGAGAAATGACTTCGAAAAGTAAACAAAACACTTTATAATCACATCTCATAACAAAGAAGTGCCAGGAGTACGTCAAAGAAGTATGCCCTTAACACAAATTATATAGAAAGCCAAATCAAGTTCACAATTGTGATCAAACAATAGCATAGGATTTCGAAAAGTTAGCAGACATATAATTACAAAGACTAAGAACCACTCGAATGGCTTTTTCTCACAAAAGGTTACACATAATCCTAACTTCATGCTTAGCTAGTCTATCAAGCCTCAGAAGCGGAAGTCTCCGTGAAACCACTCTCCGATGGGTCAGACTCCAAATATTGGGGATCTACTTTGGCCATAGCGGCATCCCCTCCCATATCCTCATCACTAGCCACTGTATTCTTCTCAATTCAATTAGCCTCAAGAACTCCCTCAACCATAGCCTTGCACTTGGCCACTATGCCATCGGCTCGCTCTCGAGCAACCTTCACGACTCTAGCAAATCGATCAGTAGTCGAGTGAATCTCCTCCTCAAGCTCACGAATCCAATCAAACTGAGTCCGTTCTACAGTGGTGAGCCTATCTACTTCCTCTTCCAATTCCCTATTAACTCTGGTCAATCATCAAGTGATAAAGTTACCTTATGCTTAACACACAATCTAATCCCACAGTCCAGCTTCCTACGAAAACGAAACCAATGTCCTCTACTAACGGTTTCCTTCCAAGGGTTATTTGTAACTTCATGGAGGAAAATTATTTTTGTCTCTTTTGTCTCAAGTTTTGGGACAAGAAAATGAAGCCAAGCAAGTGGAGTTTCTTTTCCCTTTTTCCTCTCAAAATTTTGTACAAGAAAATGAAAGATGATAAAAGGTTTAAAAGCTTGGCTATTTATGTAGTTTAATCAAAACTTTTAGCTATTAGTTTGCGGACAAATGTCAAGTTTTCATTGTTTCCCTTTAAAATATCTTTGAAACTTTGCCAATAAGCCCTTCTTTTATATCCAAATATAGTTTACACACTCAAATAAGATTGACTAGGTCAATTAAACCCTTGCAAATATTCGTAAAATAATTGAACGGAAACAAGAAGATTCAAAATTATATATATATATAAATTATTTTTCAATCACTAAGAAACAAATTTTATTCAAGATAGAACCTTTGAAAATACATTTCGAAAACACCTTTATCTTTCGGGGCGTTACAATCTCTGCACCTTAAGGGTATCGTCCTCGACACTCCAACTCATACAAATTAGGGTTATGACAACCTCAAAAGTCAATCAAACACTAAGAGTCACTCTTATGCCTTAATCACTACAACATCAAACACTCGATCAAATCAATTCATATAAGAAACTCTCAAGCAGTATCACTTACTAACCATCAAGCACCAGAAACACTCTAATCCTACTTTCCACAGGCCAGTATCCTGAACTTTTAACCTAGGATACATTACAGAGATCTGAAACCTAAACTCTGATACCACCGGTGATAGCCCCACTTCTCCCTAGGGCGTACCCTAAGGTATCCATGGACCGCTTGCCTATCTCTCGCAAGGACTCACTCACATACGACCACTAATATATCAAACTAAAATACCATTTTCCAATCAAACCAAATGATGTCTCACAGCTACATTGAAATAAACTTACAATCCCAAATTCCATAAAATACTTAATCATACATTTAAATCCTCATAATATAAAACCAACAGATTCATAACACAAGTTTGTCATACCAAATACAAAAGTGAACTCTAGGTCTAATGATTGGCGTCTTCGCTTGGGTTCTCAGTCCCTACTAAGGAAAACAAATTTGAAAGGATGAGCTAAGCACATAACACATGTGAGATTTCACTTCAAAATTCGTATTTATAAATAAACAAATAAAGAAAGCGATTAACAACACATAGGTAGGATACGGGTAGCCCTCAGGGGCAAAAGTCTGCGAAGCTAGAGCACGTTCATGAACTAGTGCACAAATCTCATAGTTCACACTCCGTCAACTTTCACATACAAACAAGTAGACCACCACTTACTCCTTTCTCCACCAAAATCCCCAATCGGGCCCGCCAGCCTAACAGGAAATTTATATATTTGTGTTTTGCTCTTCAACAGGGACAAGGCCATATGCCAAGTCCAGAGCACACAACTTATCACGTCGCCCAAGGTTGTTAAATCTCCTCGACTTGGGTCTTCCCAACGGCTCGAGTCGATAACTTACCAAGGGGATTAAGTATTCTTGAGAATAAGAAATACAAAACACGTCACATCACCTCTTATATTCAAAACAGGATTCATATCACAAGTCAAGAGGTTCAAAACAATTTTGAAATATCACGACAACGCTTTTACAAAACTTACCATTCAAACAGGAGTAAGTGCGATAAAGTACACACTACCCCATTTGATGGATCAAAAATCAAATTTTCATATCAACTCACTTAATCAATCACGTTCCAAATTTTATTCACATATTCAAGTATCATGCATGGAAGCTCACCACAGTAGCAAAGTTCGTTTTCCAAGGTGGGATTTGGTTCAAATCCTTCCTCACCTCCTATAATCAAGTAAAAGAAGAAATAAGTTTCGTCTCACAAATAGTGAAACTAAACTCAAATGGCCTATTCATTTGTTTTATCAAAATTCTTCACAAGAAATCCTCTAACTTTGCTCGAATGATAAGTAGTCATTCTCAAAAATCATCTTAAAAGATTCCATTTTCAAATCGATATCTCAATTAACCAAAATACTCTATCACTATAGTCCTTTCACGCAACTTCTAAACTTTTAGTACAATGAAATAAAGTGAGGTATTTCACCTCAAAATCACTCATTTGGGTTCAAATTCAACATCAAACTTTTAACCAAAGTTCCAATACACTTTTCAAACAATTTTCACTAGGTCTCAATGCCTAAAATTTATGAAAATTCGCTAAAGTATTTCAAATCCACAAATTTGTCCAAAATGACAATTTTACCTCAAAATTTAGTGAAACTAAATTTTTCACCATTAAAGTTCAAAGTTTTAACTCTATTAAAGCATGTACTCATAAACGAACATAATACACATTTATTTAGGCAAAATCTAACCACGAAACATCACAAAATTTTGAAATCAAGTGTCAAGATTTCCAAGCATAGGTTCGGCCAACTCTCACTCTTTTCCTTTAAAATTTTCAATCATCAATTCTACATTCTAACCATAAAATAATCTCATTTCATAAACAACAAACACAATCACAATCAGGTCCTCAAGTCCGCTACCTAAAAGTCACCTCCAGTCCGCTACCTGAGTTGGGAATTCAAGAGCCCAACTCAAAATTCCAAATATTAACATTTCTAACAAAATAAACCGTAGATCTACAATATTTAACACTAATCAAGGTAGATCTAAGAGATTTGAGTCTTATACCTTCAGATCTATCTAGATCTAAGAAGATCAAGGAAGATCTTGTGAGCTCTTCTCAAGATGATTTTCCCCGAGCTTAGCAAATCCTCGAACCTCCAACCACAGCCCAAGATCTTTGTACTTTGATGATGATTTCCATCTCCAAGTTCAAGAACAAGAAGGTGACTACCCAACAAGCTTTCTTTCCTCTTCTTTTCTCTCTCCCATCTTCGGACCCCTTCTCTCTCTTTCTTTCTCACTCACTACTGCCAAGAAATGAAGCTGGAACAAGATCAAAGCCCTCACTGAAGTCTTGAAGCTTCAAGAAATTTGAGGAAGAAGAAGTTGAAGATCAAAGCTTAAACTCTCTTCCTTTTCTCTCTCCCAATTTTCGGACCTCTCTCTCTCTCTCCCTCTCTCACAGCAGCTCCAAGAGGAGGAAGAGACAAGAACCAAGCCTTCAATGGAGTCCTCAAGCTTCAAGAGATCGAAGATGAAGAAGATGAAGATGAAATCTCTCAAACTTTTCTCTCTATTTCTCTCTCTATGTCTCGGCCTCTCTCTCTCTCTCTCTGTCTCCAAAGAGTGGCTGAAAATGAAGAGCAAGAAACAAGAGAAGAAACTTTAAGGGAGACAAAAAGTTGTCTTTTCCCCAATTTAAGGAAAAGTGGTCAAACGAGCACTTTTTGTCGCGTCGCTCGCGACACTCTAACTTATACTTTTTTGTCTCATTTCGACACTGTCCAACCTTAAATATATATATCTGTAATATCTCTACATATGCTCGGTTTCATCTTAGAGTCACTATTCATGCTTTGGAACAGAAATTAATGTTTAAACTGGCCGAAATCACACATTGGCAAATAATTCTTGAAAAATTTTCTAAATTAGAAAATAATCACTCAAAACATAAATTCACTAATATTTTAGTGAATAATCATAATATAAATATTATTTTACATTTTAAAATAAAATTTGAATTTTGAGACCCTCACACACAAGACAGCTTAAGTTATATTCATTCTTTCGGTTAAACAATCCAGCCCATGTTTCTAACAAATCTCATGCATTTTTTACTTTTAAACCAAGAATTTTAGCATGCAACCCAAGATATATGAAGTAAAGCATATATATAGTAATAGTATATTAGGAATCCATTAAATTTCGAAGCCACAAATTGTGAAAACTCAACGCTTACTCTCGGTTGAAAGCTGTGAAAAATTTCAGCAATTATACCCTTTAACTTTCTTCCAAAATCTGTGACGACCCCATCGTACCCAGAGGCGTACCAAAGGACTTAGAGGATTGCCTGCCCAACTCTCGCCAGGACTCGACAACAAAAATGATAAAAGTGTCAAATTCTCACAAAAGTACGATATATACATTATATATATACATAATATCCACTACAAGACCACGAGAGTCAGAGAGTAACTCCCATTAAGGTTTCTCACACCCACTATCCAAAGTACAGCATACATGGCCAAAACTTCAACCCAAAGCAAGTACTAAAGTTAAAAGTCTACACTATGCCTCCCATGCATCAATTCCTGCTTCGGCCTCCTGCTAAGGAAAACAAATTGAAAAGGGGTAAGCTATATGCTTAATGAATAATCAGGGGGGGCACACGTAAATCACATTTCCACAGATATTTCAAATCAATAGCAAAAAGTATACATCACAAAATAAGGATACGGGTGGCTTCAAAGCCATTTCAATTTCCACGCTTGATCTTCTGTTGACACTCCGTCAACCGATAATCCGCAGACCCCACTTATACTCCTACCATCCACCTTATCAGCCCACTCTGGCCAGTCTACAGTACATAGCATCTTGAGCAATAGTAACATTGAAATCCCAAAGGCATTGAGATCAGACCAAGGCATTGAGATCAGACCATCTACTTGGTCAGAGAGTAACATTTACCATTGAGACCCCAAGTGGTCAGAGAGTCATACTAACATTGAGATCTCAAAGGCATCCCTTGAGATCAAACCCCTTGGGATCAGACCATCCACTTTGTCACTTATCACTAACAATATCACATTTCATAGATCATATATCGCACAACACATGCATTCAAGAACCATATATGGAGCTTGAGCAGAGTAGGATAAAGTACACCCTTGTCCAAGCGCCCACTTATCACATTTCACAATATAATCACATATAAAGTCCTAATTACTCACCAAAAGTAGTATAAAAAAGCAAACAGGTCAGAAAGGTTCCCCGGTCTCCTCAACCTTATCACCTCCTGTGAAAAGTTAAGTCAAAAGATTACTCAAACAATCACTAAGACGCCAAAACGAAGAAAAATAGTTAAAACAGCAAATAAGTACATGCATGGGCATTCAACTAAAAATGGACAAGAACGGAATGAAAAATGGAAAACACACACTAAAAGGTGTAAAAGGCATTTTTGACACCCTGTGTTCCTTTACTCATAACTCATGCTGCAAGTATCGGATTAAAGTGCATGAGGTGCCGTTTTGAAGCTAAGAGAACAAGCTATAACTTTCATGAGACATTGAGAACTCAAACAGACTCTTTCCTAGTCAAATCAGACCGAAACAGTAGCCAAATGAACTGTCCATATAACTTCAGTTCATTTCTAGACATTTTAAGCAGCTTCAAGTGTTTTAATTGTTTCTTAGGCTACCGATATCCAAATGGTCTGAAATTTAACAATTAGAAACAAAACTCAACCCTATACAACTTTCATGAAGAAGTGAAAACCCAATTCCATCTCGAACTAGGTCGAAATTTACCAAAATAGTGGCTTTTTACTCTATCGCAGAGATATGAGCAGGACAGTTTCAGTTGGCCATAACTCGACACTCACAACTCCAAATCAAGTGATTCCAAAGCCTTTAGAAAGCTAACATACAAGGCTACAATGCTTAAGAAGACATAAAAAGCAAAAACATTCATATTCCTGGTCAAAATGACCCATTATAGTGGAAAAATAATATTTCGGACAGAAACAGGGCATCGGGGGAATTTTAGTCATTTCACATGATACAGTGCTTCGATTCATCTGAAAATTTACAGGTAGAATCCTCACTTAATTCTATACAACTTTCATGTTTTGTACTAAAACTAATTCAACCTCCATCATACTCAAATATCTAGAGCAAATTCGGTCAGAAATTTAGATAGAAAATCAAACCCTACTGATTTCTTCTTGGCTGAAGCTTTACGCAAGAAAATTCAACAATCTAAACCATAAATTAATCTAAGAAGCTAAACATGATTCTCAATCAAGTCAAAACAAAAAAAAAGTCCAACAACTTCATCAACTTAATCAAAATTCCAGCTTGCAAGACAAAGGAACAATACCTTCAACTTGGTGTTCTTGCTCACAACCTCAAGTTCCAAACTTCAATCTTTCTCCTAGCTCCCAAGTAAGGTTGAATGGATGCAAGGTTGATTGATTCTCCAAATCCCTCTTGTTTTCCTCTCTTTTCTTCTTCTTTCCCTCATGGTTTCTTCTTCTCTTTTGTGGCTGCTCACCTGACTCCCTTGAAGGTTTATTTCACTTAGCTTAATTGGTAAGTTTTTGTTTAAGTCTTGCCAATTGTCACTTAGTCAACTATGTCAAGCCACAACTTTCAACCACAAATTAACTTAGGTACCCTAGAAGAATTTATCCTTCTCTTTTCCTATCAATTTACTCCATAAACTATTAATTCAACTTAAGCTACTAATGCTTAATCTCACCTACTTAGGCCACTAATCACCCAAGTACTGCAATTAACTCTCATGAGCATGCACGGTCACACATAAAAGCTATGAAATAACAAACTTGCGATTTTTACATATACTTAAGGTTTTGACAAAACATATTAGGATTTGTACATTTAGGGTTTAATATACAACTAGGGTTTAAACAAATTAGGGTTTTAATATGCAAGTTAGGGTTTTGTCGAAAATTAGGGTTTCCAAAATCACTTCTGGCCATTTAAATTACACAAATCAATACTTATTATAAATAATTATGGTGAGAAAATAGGGAATAAACCGGGTCCTCACAAAATCACCAACTTTTCTTCTTTAAATCAACTGAAATACCACATGCATGCCAAGATCAAAGTGTTATAAGATATGTTGAGCAAAGATATATCAAATTACAGTCCAAAATTTTGAGATAAAGTTGGAAAGATTCCATCTTTCTTTCTCTCAGACCACAATAGAAATTCCAACAAGGTTTTCTTGAAGTTTTCGTCAAAGTCACCAACTTTCTCACTTATTTCAAAGGTAAAATACACAAAATAGCATATGAAATACGAAATAAGACATATAACATGAATTCTCAGTAGTAATCCATCCAAAATTTGAAATAAGTTGTAAAATTAAAGTTCCTTTCCTGCAGTCAAAACTGGACAATTTCAGCTCAAACAGCTTGGAAATGAAGTGTCTCTTCAACAAAACTCATCTTTCTTAACTCAAATCCAGCATGAAACAAGTATATTCAAGTTTATTGAGAAAATGAAGAATGCTGTTAGTAATTTTTACCTTTTTTTTTTTGACAAAATAGAAGCTAAAAACTCAGCAGTTCCTCACCTTCTTTCCTTTCAAGTTTTTTAGTGCAGAAAGAACTAGAAGAGGCTCTATTTCCTCCCTCAAACAAGCTGGTTGAAGGATGTCTCCCTCTATTCCTCACTCTCAACTCTCTCTCTTGGCTAGAATAGAAAGGAAAAAGGATGAAACTTAAGCTTTTCTATCTTCCTCTCTCTATCTTTGTCTCTGTCTCTATCTCTCTCTCTCTCTCTCTCTCTCTCTCTCACTTTCTGTCTTGGGTTCAAGATGATAAAATTCAAGAAAGTGAAGAAAAATGAAGTTTATTTCTTACTTACTTCTTACATGCTTTTGTGACAAGTGTCACAAGATGTGTGACAAGTGTTGAGCTACCAAGAAGGCCATTTGGCTTAAATGCATAAGAAAGGCTTATTCTATTATGGTTATGTTTTAGACTGTCTCCACATCTCCCTATGCATCTATATGGACCCCTTAACTCTCGCCAGACTCACTCACATAAATATCGCTAAAACATTAAACTAACATTCAAATCTCAAATCTAAACTCAACAATAGCTTACAATCACATTACACCATCCTTACAATCTCCAAATTACATAAAATACTTATCAAACATTCAAATTCTCATAATACAAAAGCTCTCGGAATCACATTCCACGTTTGTCACATCAATACAAAAGCAAACCCTAACTCTAAAGGTTGGCTCTTTCACTTGTTCTCGGTCCCCGTTAAAGAAAACAATTTGGAAAGAGTGAGCTAAAAAGCCCAGTGATTTCCAAAAATGCTTGCAATTCACGTAAAACAGCTCAAACCATATTTCAAGTATTCAATTTAGATCAAGTACATAAACACATCAATGGATATCACTCGTACAATTACTTGAGGGACATTGCCCATCAAAGTAGACTAGTCAAGGGATTTCCAAGACATCAGAACTAGTCGAGGGTATTCACCCCCACGCCACTTTATTTCATTGAAACTAGTCGAGGGTATTCACCCTACGACGTCGCATACTAGTCGAGGGACTCCGCCCAACGACGTCACAATACTTCACTTGAAACTAGTCGAGGGATTTCGCCCAACGACGTCACATTACTTTACTTGAAACTAGTCGAGGGATTTCGCCCAACGACGTCACATCACTTCAGGTGAACTACTTGAGGGACTCGCCCAACAAAGTAGACTAGTCGAGGGACTTCGCCCATTGACGTCACATTAGTTCATTGAAACTAGTCGAGGGACATCGCCCATCGACGTCACATTCTCTTCAATCACTATTTCACTTATAGAGCATTTCACCTCGAAATAATAATCAATCACTTCAATAAATCATTCCTTTAGAAAGGGAGTCGAAACACTGATGATCCTTCACAAGTTATTTCACTGGTAAAAGCATTTTACTTGGAAATAGTGGTAGATCATTTCTTTGTAAACACTAGCAAATCACTTCAACAAATCATTCATTTACAAACCATGACGAGATTTTCATTTAAAGGAGAGTTAGAACTCTCACACATATAGGACACTGCCAAACACTTTCACAATACTTTTATTTCAAATAAAGGTAAGTGCGATGAAATACACCCTACCCCACTTATCGATTTAAAAATCCAAAATTCGTGTCAAATCATTTGACCAACACAATTCGAATCATTTTCACATAAACACTTTACATACACTGAAACTCACTACCCCATTCGAGGGTTTGAAAACTATGCTTCACTTCAAAATCACTTCACTAAACACAGTTGCAATCATTTTCACATAATCACATAATAAGTATGGAAACTCACCAAAGTAATAAGGTTCGGCTTCCACGTAGGGGTCAAAATCACTTCCTTGTGCACTTCCTAAAACAATTTAAAACAATGGTTGAGATTCACTTCATCTCTCATTCACTAAAACAATTCGTTTTCACTTTTATAGTTTCAATCAACATTTTTCCCAAAATCCTCTCGAGGAAAGATTTTCACTTCATATGACATCGTATTTCAAATACCTCTTTGAAAATCACTTAATCATTCCGAATACAATGTTTCAAATGGATCTTTGGAAAATCACTATCTCATTTCAAGTATGACACATCACCATGTACTCTTCCAAGCACTATTTTCACATTTTCTTTAATAAAACACTTAGGTGAGGTTTATCACCTCAAAATCACTTTTAACACAAACTCAACACTCACTCTTTGATAGTACTTTAATATAACTTGAAAACACTTCAAACCATATCTTTATTTCTCAAATCATAAGATTTGGTCACTGTAAATCCCAAATTCATTTAAATGACATTTTCCATTCAAAACTCAATGAAACTTCACTTTTATCCTTTAAAAGTCATATACTCACAAATGAGCGTGACATGTAGTTTCTTAGGCAGACATTCATTAAGAACAATTACAAGATTTCGAAATACACCATTAACATCACCACGTATGGATTTGGCCATCTCATACATTTTTCTATCACAATTTCCAACAACAAAATCCTACTCTCCAACCACAACATGATACATTTCACAAATGTCATACAATCAGTCCTCAAGTCCGCTACCTAGAGGCCACCTCAAGTCCGCTACCTAGATTGGGAATTCAAGAGCCCAACTTCATCTTTTCAGATGAGATCATTTTACCAAAATCAACCATAGATCTAAGCTATTTAACACTAATAAAGCTATATCTACAAGGTTCAATCTTTATACCTTCAGATCTGATTAGATCTGACAAGATCCGACTAGATCTGACAAGATCCGACAAGATCCACCGAGGCTTTGTGTATCTTCTCAAACTTGGCCCCTTCCAAGCTCAACAACCGTGAAAGTTTCGATC
Source organism: Gardenia jasminoides (assembly GCA_013103745.1). Lineage (NCBI taxonomy): Eukaryota > Viridiplantae > Streptophyta > Magnoliopsida > Gentianales > Rubiaceae > Gardenia > Gardenia jasminoides. The sequence continues at coordinate 203,465 of CM023104.1, forward strand.
TTTATCCAAGATCTTCAAACTTTGACGGTGATCTACAACTCCAAGCTCACGATCAAGCAACCCACCACTCAAACAAACTTTATTTCTTCACTTTTCTCTTTCTTTTTCTCTTCCAAACTTTCGGATGTCACCCTCTCTCTCTCTCTCGGTTGCCATGGAGGATGAATCTCAAGTCAAAAATCTTCACTCAAGCTTCACAAATTCAAGATACAAGTTGAAGGAAAGAATGGAAGTTCAGGTGCAAGTTTTACCTCTTTTCTTTCTCCAAGAAACTGACCAGCTCTCTCTCTCCCTATCCCTCTCTTGGCTGCAAGAAGTGGAGAAGATGATGGTGATTAAGGATGCTTGAAGCTTGTTGGAAGCAAGGAAGAAGAAGAAGAAAACTAAGAAGACAAATCTCTCTCTTTTCTCTCTCTATGGCCGGCTGCTCTCTCTCTCTCTAAGCCCAAAAGTGAACCTTCAGGAGACCAAAAGTCAAGTCTTAAAGGGGACAAAAAGTGCCATTTCCCTATTTTAAGGAAAAAGTGCTTTTTGGGCACTTTATGTCGCGTCGCGCGCGGCAGTCTAACTTACACTGTTCTACTCCATTCCAACACTGTCCAAACTTATTAATATTTCTAAAATATCATTACTTATGCTTAATTTCAACTTAAAGTCACTAATCATGTCTGTAGAAAATTAAGCTTAATTCGCCAAAACCGCACAATCGGCAAATAATTCGTTTAAAATTCTCTAAATTGGAAAATATTCACTTTAAACATATATTCACTCATATTTCAATAAATAAACATAATATAAATAATATTATGCATTTTTAAAATAAAATCTGAATTTTGGGACCCTCACATTCTTACATTATCATGCTATTACCCACAACAAATTCTTATGCTAGTTGATATTAATTTTCATAAAGGTTGATCATATAATACTTTAAGGTACACTTATTTAGTTAAATTAGAAGGGAAACAATTAAGATGTATATCAATCAATAATAAAGTAATTAGCATATGTGAAAGTTTTTCCTAGGTAAAAGCATGAAACATAGGGGTCAATTTTTGATCCCTCACAACACACATTAAGAATTTCTTTAGTTGGAATAAATAAATGACAAGTATGGACTTGAAATCTTCCAAATATAAAGTTGTATTAGAATAAGAATGCTATATTCTATTGGAAACTGATTTAAAGTTTTCATAAAGACATGGACAATTCATTTGTTTATAAATACTCACTAAACTTTTATTAGTAAGACGGATAGATAACAAATTTTCTTATGAGATTTTTGAGAAAAATCCTGAGAGAAAATATCCAAAAATTTGTTTAAGAAAACAAGGAATAAAATTGGATCTCATATTTGTCTCCCTAGGATGGGTTTACTATTGTGAAAAATTAAGGTTTTTCTCAACTAATTTGTGTGGGTTATTGTTTTGACAGTAACTAACACTAATCTAGTTTAAACTAATTCGACCTACGAGGTTCTAACTAAAAAGATTCATGTGAATCATCATCAGAGACCAGAAATATGTGTACCTAAATGAATCTCTTTCCAATTGTAGTGTCAAATCTCCACTAGTTTAAAAGGTTTTCATGTGTTGAGATAATATTTTAAAACTAGTTATAGATTACATGGATTTAATTAAAAGATGATCTACTAAGGAATTAAAATTTTAAATTTTCCACTGTGCATGCTTCTATGATTCCTTATAATGGTGACAACTGGACTTTGAACTACATGTTTACCTCTAGTGTCGTCCCAAATCATATGACCAAAAACCATTAAATTGTTCAGAATTGCAGGGCCTTCTATGGTAGCCCGTAGCTTTTCTGTTCATGCTTCTGTTTGAAAAATAATGTTTCGTGTGCTATACTAACTTTAGATCCATCCACTAGCACCAATTTTGTGAAATAAACAGACAGTTCGTTCCCAACATTAATTCATGGTCTTGTGAATTCTTGTATTGTTGATCGATTGCCACTAATCCAAAATACATATTCTGTGAATGATTGATAGTTCAAGTAAAGTGATTTTGTGAAACTCTGAGAAGATTACCTTGCAATAATTTGAATTTGATTATGTAAGAAATTTACCTATAGAAAAAATCACAGAACAAATCTCACACAATCAGGAAAATATATTTGCAATAGAACAAAAAAAAAATAGTGGGACAACTCAAAAAAACTGAAGAAACAGGCTTTGGGAGGCAAACTTCCAATTATTTATTACTTGATTCTTGGCACACCAATACATTAGGGAATTTCATCATGCCAAGCATTTTCTTCAATTTCACGAACATCTCCAACTTGAGTAGTTTTTTCAAAATATCAGTTGCTTGATCTTCACTTTTACAATAATCAACAATGATCTCTTGAACTTGAGCCAACTTAGGTATAAAATGATATTTGATATCAATGTACATGTTGCGCCAATGAAAATTGGATTCTTTGTAAACTCAATATCAGACATATTATCACAAAATATCTTGTTAGGACCATCTTTAAACTCAATATCAGACATATTATCACAAAATATCTTGTTAGGACCATCTTACTTGTGCTGTAGAAATTCAAGCATTCTTCTCAAGTAAAGTGTTTGAGTAGCAATACTCGTAGTAGCCATGTACTTCTCTTCTGCTGTGGATAAAGTAACCGCCTGTTGTTTCTTTGAAAACCGAGAAATTACACTAGAACTTAAATGAAAATAATTAGATGTGCTCCTCCTTTGCATTGTGTCACCAGTCTAATTACTATTAATATATCCAACAAGACTGCTACCATGTGAGGATGAATAAAATATACCGTTAGACTGTGTATCTCGAACATATCTCAAGATCCTCTTGGCAGCTTGCAAGTGGGATTGGTCTAGAGATTTAATGAATGTACTAATCAAAGCAACTCCATAAGTGATATCAGGTCTCATAGAAGTTAAGTATTTGAGACTTCCTATCAATCTCCTGAAGCATGTAGCATCAACAAAATCACCAATACCATCTTTGATCACTTTCAACTTTTCTTCAATTGGGGTCATTATTGGTTTAGTCATGTCCATCCTAAAGTTTTTCAAAATGTCACTTGCATATTTTCTTTGTAAAATAAAAATTCCACCATCTAACTGATGAACCTCAATTCCAAGAAAATAAGACATCAATCCCAAATCTATCATGTCAAACTGATTGATCATGGCCTCTCGAAATTCAGAAAATAGTTTGGGATTGTTACTTATAAACATCAAGTCATCCATATACAAGCATACAATAAGAACATCTCCTCTAGAATTGAATTTGATGTACAAAGTATGCTCGTATGGGCATCTCAAAAAACCATGTTCAATGAAATATGTATCAATGTGAGTGTACCAAGCTATAGGAGCTTGCTTCAGCCCATATAACGTCTTTTTCAATTTATAAATTTTGTCCTCTTGACATTTTCTAACATAACCTGCAGTCTGCTCAACTTATATTCTTCTTCAAGAAAACCATTCAAGAAAGTGGATTACACATGCATTTGATAAATTTTCCAACTATTACTTGTAGCAAGTGAGATAATCATATGAATAGTATCAAGTCTGGCAACTAGTGCAAAAACCTCAAAATAATCAATGCTTACCTTTTGCTTATATCCTTTGACACTTAGTCTTGTTTTGAAGTGATCCCCCATTCCTATTGGCTTATATTTTGTCTTGTACACCCATTTCACTTCAATTGGTTTCTTCTTAGGTGGTATCATAGTCAACTTTCATGTATCATTTTTCTCAATGGCATAAATTTTTTCATCCTTTGTATCCCTTAGTCTCATGACTATAGCCAATAAAAATACATTTCTAGACCTTATCATCCAACTTCTTCCTCAAAGCATCTGGAACATGAGTATAACTAAGGCAACTAAATACTTTCAAGTGAGAAATATTTGGTTTTATACAATCTCTTGTGAAGCCTTCCCAAAATTCCACTTGGTAGCAATATCTATTCAAAATAAAAATAGCATAAGATACCGCTTCTGCCTAGAAAGATTTAGGATTACCTTTCGAGTGTATCATAGATCTCACCATGTCCATCAGAGTCTTGTTCTTCCTTTCTCCCACACTATTTTTTTTGAAGTGTATACCAAGCTATCAATTGGTGTTTTATACCATTTTTCACCAAATAATCATCACAAACAAAATATTCAATACCTCCATCAGTTCTCAAAATTTTAATAAAAAAACTACTCTGCTTCTCCATATAATACTTGACCTTTTTAAACACATCACATGCATCGGATTTATTTTTCAAAAAATATACCAAGTCTTTTTATTGAAATCATTAATGAAAGTAATAAATTACTTACTATTAACATGATCAAGAACTTCGACTATACACAAATCTGAAAGAATCAGTTCCAGTAGTCGATTAGCCCTCCAAATCATGCCTTTTGCAAAAGGTTCCCTATGTTTCTTTCCCAAAATACAAGACTAACACTTCTTGTTAAAAAATTTAATATGAGGCAACCTAAGAACCAATTTATTTCTTGCAAGGAATTTCAAGGTTCCAAAATTTAGATACCCAAAGTGCATATGCCATAACCAAGAATCACCACAAGTCATGGAATTAAAGCAAGGTAAATCACCACAGTCAATAGAAAGAGGCCATGGACGACTACGGTTCATTTTTACCTTGACAATCAATCCCAATTTTGTATCACTAATTGTGCCATCACCATATTTAAAATGCAAATGATAACCTTTCTGAGACAGCTATACCAAACTCAATAAATTATGATATAAGTGTGGCACACAGAGAACATTAGACATATAATTTGAAGAGCTATTTTATAAAATACTTCTAATTCTCCCATTTCCTTGAATAGGGACCCTTTCATTATTTCTAAATTTTACATATCTATAAAAAGATTCATTCAAATCAGAAAACATCTCCTTTTTACCACACATATGATTGCTACTACCAGAATCAATAAACCATTCATTCTTTTTAGATTCTTCAGTTGCAGAACTAGAAAACAAAAAGTCTTCTGTTTATCACCACTATTTTCAACCACTTTAGTATGTGCCTCTTTATCAAACCAATATTCATTCTGATAATGACCACTTTTACCACAATTATAGCACTGAATATTAGATCTATCATGCCTTTGAAAAATATTTCTTTGAATCTGCTTATTATTTTGTTGGTTCCTATTGAAATTATTTTTGGACTGGTAAGAATAATTATCTCTAACAGAACCATGAAAATTACCTCTTCCTTCACATCTTCTGCCTCTACAATTCTGCCTCCATTGATTCATTTCCTTTATTTTTTTTTTGGTTGATCTACCTTGACTTGTAACACATCCTTCATTGTATTTGATGATTGCTGATTCAAGGACATCTTGTGACAGCCCCACCTCACCCTAAGGCGTGTCAAAGGGTTTAACGGGCCGTCAGCGTAACTCTCGTCAGGACTCAATCACTCGAGTAACTAAAACACTTGGAAAGCGAACGTAAATAACCATTCCAAATCAAACCACAAATAATAACATTACTAAATTCAACTTACAACTCTCATTCCCAATTTACAGTTCAAAGTACTTAGGGTACAACCACAATACCATCTCACAGGCCCAAATACAACAAAAGTCCATCCATCCATGATTACAAATGGTACAAGAAATAATCCAGACAATAACGCTAAGGAGGATCACAACACACGCTATCCATCATCTCGAGACCTGTGGAGGAAAATAAAACATTTTGGGGTGAGCTAGAAACTCAGTGAATGTCCAGTAAAAACAAGAAATTCATGGACCTTTGAATTAAATGTCACTTTGTAAAACATTTGAGTTTTCAAGCAATCATTCCAACAATACTCAATTTAACAAACAACATACAAGAAATGTAATTCAAGACACATTTAAATCCAGATTGAAGGATACAAGATATTCTTCGAGAGCAGTTGCAGTCCGTCTTGTCGTCAATCACCCTCCTACTCCTCCTTATAACACCCAGTGGTAATACTCGAGTATACCTGCATAAGGTTCTAGGTTACCAACCTACCCGACCGAACCGCTTCCTCAAGCTCAATAGGCCGATAAAGGGAAAGGCCTTGTTCAGCCAATGTGGTAAAGTACACATGGCCTACAGTCAAACACAAGGAATATACAAACAATGGAACAGTAGACAGTTGAACAGTATATTGAGAGTTAGGTCGAGTGCGGTAAAGTACACACTCGCCTAGAAACAAGTATTTAACACTTATGAGATCAAGTAACATCAAGTATTAATCACATAAGCATGTAATTCACATAACATACAGGAAACACTCACAAACTCTTCATAATTTCACTTGTAAAGCATTTCATTTGGAAATGATAGTAAATCATTTCAATAAATCATTCCTTTGGAAACCATAGCCAGATTTCATTTGAAAGGGAGTTGAAACACTCACAAATCCTTCATAAGTTATTTCATTGGTAAAAGCATTTTACTTGGGAAATAGTGGTAAATCATTTCTTGGTAAATACTAGCAAATCATTTCACAAATCATTCATTTACAAATCATGGCAAGATTTTCATTTAAACGAGAGTTTGAACACACACCTTGATTCGATTAAATGAGTGAGCAAAGAAGAAGGCTAAACTTCATTAGTTGGTTCACCCTCGACAAGGTCTTGGCCACCAGAGCCAAAGTTCAGCTATCAGATACTAGCCAAAATATCTAAAACTCAAAGCTTAACTTAACCACTTAGAATCACCACACCCTCACTACTATGATTTCTTGTTCAAACCAAATCTATGATTACACTCGTTGAAATCAGCAAGGCTTATGGGTAGGGATGCAAGACTCGGAGAACTACAATTCACTAGAAAACTTCGTTTTCAAACTCATTTTGTAATATAGGTCAAATCAAGTTGCAAGACTCAGTAGTAGTTAAAGCACAGTATTATCACTTTACAAAATCAGTCAAAAACTCATATAGGAAGTCAAAGTTCTAGACGATTAAAATCGCTCCCTATTTTTTCAAAATTACATGTTTACCCAAAATTAGTGAAAACACAACTTCTCACCATTAAAAATTCGTAAATTCACTCCATTCAAACATGTACTCATAATTAAACATAATACACATTTATTTAGGCAAAAATCTCTTCAAGAGAAATTACAAAATTTCGAAATCAAACATTAAAATCACCAAGCATGGGTTCGGCCATCTCATACATTTTTCTTCCAAAATTTCCAACAACAAAATCCTACTTTCCAACCATATCAAGACTATTTCACGAATATCACACAAATCCACAATCAGGTCCTTAAGTCAGCTACCTAAAATCCATCTCAAGTCCAACCCAAGGTTGGGATTTCAAGAGCCCAACTCAAATGCTTCATACATAAGCATTCTTAGCAAAATAAACCATAGATCTAACAAATCTACCGCTAATAAAGTTAAAGTTAAGATCATTAAGGATTATACCTCCAGATCTTTTCAGATCTAGAAAGATCAAGGAAGATCTGATGAAGTTCCACCCACAAATGATGTCCTAAGCTTCAATACCTCGAGATCCTCCAAGTTTTCCCATAGATCTACTTGCTTGACGTTGATTTCTTCCTCCAAGCTCAAGAACAAGAAGTTGCCAAGCAAAAGGAAACTTTCTTCTCTCTTTCTTTCTCTCACACACTCGGTTGCAACAAGGAGGGCAATGAACCAAGATCAAGGCTTCCCAATGGTGTCTTCAAGTTTCAAGAGATGGAAGATGAAGATAACTTGTTTTCTCCCTCTATTTTTCTCTTCCAAGAATCAGACCAGCCCCTCTCTCTCTTCCCTCTCTCACAGCTGCAAGAATGAAGAGGATGATGGCCTTCAATGGTGGCTTGAAACTCCAAGGAAGCAAGGAAAAAGAAAGAAGAAGAAGAAGAAGAAGAAAGCTTGCAATTTCTCTCTTCTCTCTCTCTCTCTCTAGCCGGTTCTCCTATCTCTCTCTGAGGCTCCAATGGCTGTTGAAAAATGAATGGAAAGGAAGCAAGAAACAAGCTTTAAGGAGACATAAAGTGTGGTTCCCCTTAAATTAGGGAAAAGTGGTCAAAAAGCCACTTTTTGTCGCGTCGACGCGCGACACTCTAACTTTTACTGGTTTATCTCATTCCTACACTGTCTAACATTAAATATATATCTGTAATATCTCTACATATGCTCGGGTTCATCTTAGAGTCACTATTCATGCTCTGCATCAAAATTCAACACTTAGACTGGCCCAAACCACACACTGGCAAATAATTCTCGAAAAATCATCTAAATTAGAAAATAATAATTCAAAGCATAAATTCAATAATATTTGAGTGAAAATACATAATATTATTATTATTATCATTATTATTTACTTTCTGATAAAAAATAAAATTTCCGAACCCTCACATCCTTCCCCCCTTAAAAGAATTTTGTTCTCAAAATTCTTACCTTCTACTACCTCGGTCGACCCTGGAGTCTGTTGACCAAAAAGGGTATATACTCTAGCTGGCGCTCGTGGTTGTTCCTCTCCTTCAATAGCTTGTTGAGAAGTATCCACATTTCCTTGGCGAGTACTACTATCTCGCAGTTGCTTCCTTAGGCAGTGGCTAATTTGATGGTCGGCACTCCCACAACGCAAACATTTTCGCCCTTTCACCCAACAGTTGTTCTCAGTGTGATTGCTTTTTCCACAATATCCACAAGTTGGTTAAAAAATCGTGGCTCGACTTCCCTGTGATATTTCCTTTGTTTGGATCCTTCTTGTTTGAGTTCCTTGTGATGTAGTTCCTTCTAATCGCTCCATTATATGAGAAGACGAAGGAAAAGGTGGTACTCTTACTCCATCAGCCCCTTTTCCGACTTTGAATGGTGATACACTCTCTCTAAAAGATTCAAAGTGACTACCACTTGGTGTATCTCTCTTTCGTGTGTAAGAGGCTCTCAGTTGGGATTTTGTAATCTCGACCCTTTGGGCTTTCTCAAGAGTATCAGTAAAAGTCTCAATTTGAGCTGCTACCAGAGCATCTTGAATTTCTAGATTGAGCCCTTGAATAAACCGCCTTATTCGCTTTCGCTCTATAATCAATAGTTCCGAGGCAAACCTAGACAATTTGGTGAATTGGGTTTCATATTCGGCCACACTTAAGGTTCCTTGCCGAAGTTTTATAAAATCCTCTTCTCTCTTTTCTTGGACTAGTGGTGGAAGGAACTTTTCAATAAATTCTCGTACAAAGTTCATCCAAGTCCTAGGAGTTTGTTCCCTTTCCCACTTGTTCCTTATTACATTCCACCATGCTTGTGCAGCTCCTTCAAATTGGAACACGGCAAAGGTCACTTGTCTCTGCTCTGAGTAATCCAATGCATCAAATATATTTCTTATATTCTCTAACCAATTCTCGACTTTATCAGGGTCAGGATCCCCAGAAAACTTAGGCGGAGAAAACTTCTGAAATCTTTCTAAGGCCTTATCTTCCCCTATCTCTTGGTTTCCAAGTTGATTCACTTGTCCAGTTCCATGGCCTTGTTGAGCCACTAAATGTTCTAATAAATCCGTCATACGATTTAAAACCTATGCCATTTGATCGTTTACCTCAGCCTTTGGCCAAGTGTTTTGGTTAGCCACAGATCCACTCTCTTCCTCCTGATTTTGGGGTTGTTTGCGTGGACGTCCCCGTCGTGGTCTTCTAGCTTCCATTCTCACAACTATTCCATATAGACATACATTACTTCAATATAAACTTGGAGCGTACACATAACAACTCATAAAAACAAAAGAGACAAATCCATTTTTGCACATAACATTTTCACAACATAGTTAAACTCAATCATGTCCCAATCCAATACAAACTAGAACTCATTAAGCTAAAACACAAGTCATAGTCAAGTTGAATACATACCCAGTCAAAAATAGCAAACATAAGCAAATAAGTCATTAACAAAACACATTGGTCTCCAAGGTAGAACATTCTACGTTCTAATCGTGTCATTCTCTTACATGAGGTCAAAAGCAATACATCACTAGATTAATTAGAATCAAAAGATTCCCGTTCTCTAACACGTTCAACTTCATTTCCAATGCTAGGATCCTTAGGGCCACGAGCTTCTCCACCTTTCTCCCTTAATTGTTGTGCCATTCGAGTCAAACGATTACTGGCTTCTTGTTATTGTGCACGCAAAATATCAGTTCGTTCTTGCTCCTCAAGCGCCCTAGTCTCGAATTCTCGAATCCGGTCATTTGCTCTCGTATTTGCAATGACTAGCCTTTGCCTCTCATCTATTACAGCTAGCACCACACGGTTGGGATGCTAATATGTCATCCAACAATCACATTGTGTATCCACCCTATGTCCTGGGATGAACTGTCGAAATGGCTCGCCAAATCTTGTCTGAAAAAATATAGGATGAAGTCGCCTCCGAGGTAATCCTAGTGCTCCATTTCCTTCCATTCCTACAATCACAACTAGAATTAGTGTTCGAGGTAGACTATTACCATAAATCATATCACTTAACACTCAAACCAATCCCACAGTCCGGCATCCTAAATTTAAAGCCTAGGATACACTACAGTGATCTGAAGCCTAAGCTCTGATACCACCTGTGACAGCCCCACCTCACCCTAAGGCGTGCCAAAGGGTTTAGCGGGCAGTCAGCCTAACTCTCCCCAGGACTCAATCACTCGAGTAACTAAAACACTTGGAAAGCGAACGTAAATAACCATTCCAAATCAAACCACAAATAATAACATTACTAAATTCAACTTACAACTCGCATTCCCAATTTACAGTTCAAAGTACTTAGGGTACAACCACAATACCATCTCACAGGCCCAAATACAACAAAAGTCCATCCATCCATGATTACAAATGGTACAAGAAATAATCCAGACAATAACGCTAAGGAGGATCACGACACACGCTATCCTTCGTCTCGAGCCCTGTGGAGGAAAATAAAACATTTTGGGGTGAGTTAGAAACTCAGTGAATGTCCAGTAAAAACAAGAAATTCATGGACCTTTGAATTAAATGTCACTTTGTAAAATATTTGAGTTTTCAAGCAATCATTCCATCAATACTCAATTTAACAAACAACATACAGTAAACAGTAATTCAGTACACATTTAAATCCAGTATTGGAAGGATACAGTATTCTCTGAGAGCAGTTGCAGTCCGTCTTGTCAGTCAATTACCCTCCTACTCCTCCTTATAACACCCAGTGGTAATACTCTAGTATACCGTACAGTGCCCTAAGTTATCAACCTACCCGACCGAGTCTGCTTCTGGCTCGAATAGGCCGATAACGAAGGGGGAAAGGCCTTGTTCATCCAATGTGGTAAAGTACACATGGCCTACAGTCATGCACAAGTAATATACAAACAATGGAACAGTAGACAGTTGAACAGTATATTGACAGTTAGGTCGAGTGCAGTAAAGTACACACTCGCCAAGAAACAAGTATTTAACACTTATGAGATCAAGTAACATCAAGTATTAATCACATAAGCATGTAATTCACATAACATACAGGAAACACTCACAAACTCTTCATAATTTCACTTGTAAAGCATTTCATTAGGAATGATAGTAAATCATTTCAATAAATCGTTCCTTTGGAAACCATAGCTAGATTTCATTTGAAAGGGAGTTGAAACACTCACAAATCCTTCATAAGTTATTTCATTGGAAAAAGCATTTTACTTGGGAACTAATGGTAAATCATTTCTTGGTAAATACTAGCAAATCATTTCACAAATCATGGCAAGATTTTAATTTAAAAGAGAGTTAGAACACTAACCTTGATTCAATTAAACGAGTAAGCAAAGAAGAAGGCTAAACTTCATTAGTTGGTTCACCCTCGACAAGGTCTTGGCCACCAGAGCCAAAGTTCAGCTATCAGATACTAGCCAAAATATCTAAAACTCAAAGCTTAACTTAACCACTTAGATTCGCCACACTCTCACTACTACGATTGCTTGTTCAAACCAAATCTACGATTACACTCGTTGAAATCAGCAAGGCTTATGGGTAGGGATACTAGACTCGGAGAACTACAATTCACTAGAAAACTTCGTTTTCAAACTCATTTTGTAATATAGGTCAAATCAAGTTGCAAGACTCAGTAGTAGTTAAAGCACAGTATTATCACTTTACAAAATCAGTCAAAAGCTCATATAGGAAGTCAAAGTTCTAGACGATTAAAATCGCTCCCTATTTTTCCAAAATTACATGTTTACCCAAAATTAGTGAAAACACAACTTCTCACCATTAAAAATTCGTAACTTCACTCCATTCAAACATGTACTCATAATTAAACATAATACACATTTATTTAGGCAAAAATCTCTTCATTAGAAATTACAAAATTTCAAAATCAAACATTAAAATCACCAAGCATGGGTTCGGCCATCTCATACATTTTTCTTCCAAAATTTCCAACAACAAAATCCTACTTACCAACCATATCAAGACTATTTCACGAATATCACACAAATCTACAATTAGGTCCTCAAGTCAGCTACCTAAAATCCACCTCAAGTCCGCTACCTAGGTTGGGATTTCAAGAGCCCATCTCAAATGCTTCATACATAAGCATTCTTAGCAAAATAAACCGTAGATCTAACAAATCTACCGCTAATAAAGTTAAAGCTAAGATCTTTAAGGATTATACCTCCAGATCTTTTCAGATCTAGCAAGATCAAGGAAGATCTGATGAAGTTCCACCCACAGATGATGTCCTAAGCTTCAATACCTCGAGATCCTCCAAGTTTTCCCATAGATCTACTTGCTTGACATTGATTTCTTCCTCCAAGCTGAAGAACAAGAAGTTGCCAAGCAAAAGGAAGCTTTCTTCTCTCTTTCTTTCTCTTACACACTCGGTTGCAACAAGGAGGGAAATGAACCAAGATCAAGGCTTCCCAATGGTGTCTTCAAGTTTCAAGAGATGGAAGATGAAGATAACTTGTTTTCTCCCTCTATTTTTCTCTTCCAAGAATCGGACCATCCCCTCTCTCTCTTCCCTCTCTCATGGTTGCAAGAATGAAGAGGATGATGGCCTTCAATGGTGGCTTGAAACTCCAAGGAAGCAAGGAAAAAGAAAGAAGAAGAAGAAGAAGAAGAAAGCTTGCAATTTCTCTCTTCTCTCTCTCTCTCTCGCTGGTTCTCCTCTCTCTCTATCTCTGAGGCTCCAATGGCTGCTGAAAAATGAATGGAAAGGAAGCAAGAAACAAGCTTTAAGGAGACATAATGTGTGGTTCCCCTTAAATTAGGGAAAAGTGGTCAAAAAGCCACTTTTTGTCGCGTCGACGCGCGACACTCTAACTTTTACTGGTTTATCTCATTCCTACACTGTCTAACCTTAAATATATATCTGTAATATCTCTACATATGCTCGGGTTCATCTTAGAGTCACTATTCATGCTCCGGATCAAAATTCAACACATAAACTGGCCAAACTACACACCCGCAAATAATTCTCGAAAAATCATCTAAATTAGAAAATAATAATTCAAAGCATAAATTCACTAATATTTGAGTGAAAATACAGAATAATATTATTATTATCATTATTATTTACTTTCTGATAAAAAATAAAATTTTCGAGCCCTCACACATCTCATATTTTAGGAATTTTAGGAGTTCATATACTATAAAGTGAAAATAAGGGGAACCATGTATGCCTAAGATTCATTCAGGGTTAAAAAGTTTGTGGTCAATTAATGTTTTCCCCTAATAAATCCTCACAAATGTTAGAGTTTCACATAAACTATAATCAGGCAGCCAGTAATGGTAAAATAGTATCTACATGGCCTGAGATTTTTCTTTTTTTTTTTATTGTGAATAAAAATAAATACATCTTTATTTATATCCCAAATTGATAAATGTGCATGGACTAACACATATAGTTAACAACTAAATATTCATTAACTGGTCTCTAAACCACTAAAACTATTGCACATGGTGCCATTATATGATGTGAATTTGAATCCTCAATCTCCCGCTCTTAAAGAATCGACTTGATTGGACAGTGAAAGGATCTATCTTAATCAAGTTATGAAACAAATTGGGATGGAATTCTAACTTGATCAAGAATAGCTCTAGATCATTTTAGAAAGGGTAGAAGGTTGGCACAACCAACTGTGATCATTAATTGATAAGCTAAAACTTGAATAAAGGAGGCACACTCAACTTTGAAGCAAGGGTTGTTCACAAACGAACAAGAAAGAGAACTCTTTCAAACTTTATTATTCAAATCACCTCAAACTATTACAATGAAGAAAGAAGGCTATTTATAGGCAAAATAAACCTACTAAGATTAATCCAAATTGGACATGGATTTAGTTACTTATTCTTGACCATTAATGGACTTAATTAACTAAAGGTCCATTAAGCTCAAGACTTAACACAAATTTGGCCCATTTATTACTAATGAACTGACAATAAACTAACAAATAACACAAAATAAAATAAATAAAATGACTAAGAAACCCTAGAATGCGAACATAGGAAGATCGACATGCTTCTTAGTCTATTTAGAATAGCTTAGCCCTCAAGTTAAACTTGGACATAAACACGTGCACAGCCCATGTCTAGAATGAACTCCTATCATTCCACTCCTCTTGAAAAGATTTGTCCTCAAATTTTGAAGGAAATGATTGAGTACAGCAAGATCACCATCCTTTCTCTCGGGATCAAACACCATAATAAGCAATACAATGGAATCAGGATCTAGAGAAGCAAAACCTCTCATAAGGCTTTGTTCAGACTTGAGAATATAGGAATATGTCAAAGTAAAGACAATCTGTTGCATGTGCCTCTTGCATAGCTTATATTCACCCTTCATGTGTCAGAAGGTTTCATGATTAGCACACTACAAGGACTCACTTGAAAATTAATTTTGTTGGCATAGGGCAGATATTTCAATGTAGCTTTATTGATGATAACACTATCCACTTCAACAAGAATGTGAGAATGAACATCATCTTGTGGATTAACATGTGTATTAGCATCTATATTTATAGCTTGCAACACAACCAAATCCAATTGATCAATAGTAGAGTGTTCCTCTGTAGTAATCAATCTCAATGGTTCATTAGTAGGTAGCTCCTCCTTGAAATTTTCATCAATCATGGTTGGCATAGACCCATGCTTAGCTTTCTTAGATTCCTCAGTCAATCATGGAATAAGATTAGCTTCTCCATCATTAGCAATGAATTTGATGATTTCTTCAATAAGAGATTTGCAGTCAACTTGTTCCTTCATTTGCTTCTCATATAGAAGACATTGATAAGTCTCCAATATACGATCAAATCCTTCATATGTGGACAATTCAACTTTTATTTAGGCCTAGAAGAATGAGGCTTCTCCTCATACCTTGAAGAGATGGATTGGATATTGGAATTAGATAGCATGGAACCCCTCCTCTTAGCAACCTTGTTCATCATTCGATAAAAGTTATCTTTGAAGAGGTTCAAAAGCATCATTCACACTTGCTTCATTTCTTCTCTCAAGGACTCCATCATGAGACTAAACTCAACTTGTTGAGAATTCACTTTAACCTGCATAATTGTTAGCAAACAAAAGACGGATTTCCTCACCTAACACAATCTCACACATTTACACTCAACCCTTGTGCATCACTCAAGTACATAGGACTCAAATGATCTCACCAACTCTTTCAAGTCCTTGATCACAAATCTTAAGACAAAATGAATTCGCTCACAATTGATCAAGAAGGCTCAACAATTCAACTTGTTTAGCATATGCCAATGGATGAAAATTGAGACGTAATTTAAGTCTGGAAATTCAAGACTCCAGAATTGAGTAGACACAATGAGACTCGACTCAAGAAAATTGAAAAGAAGACTCAAAAA
The DNA here is from genome assembly GCA_013103745.1 of Gardenia jasminoides. Taxonomy (NCBI): domain Eukaryota; kingdom Viridiplantae; phylum Streptophyta; class Magnoliopsida; order Gentianales; family Rubiaceae; genus Gardenia; species Gardenia jasminoides. Next base: position 219,303 of record CM023104.1, read on the forward strand.
AGACTCTTCCATGGTTGAATAATGGAAAATCCTAGTACAAATTGAAATTGTTTTTGGAAACCTAGATATTTTGGTATCCCAACTTGATCTAGACAAAAAATCTAGAAATAACCCTTTAATTCCTGAAAACCACGTTTTAGAAGGTCCCCTTCTATGTCCAATGAGTTTTTGGACAAGAATTGAAAGTAGGAAGTTGTTTGAGCCAATCCAAATCCAACTAGGGAAGGTAGTAAAGCTGGTGCAATTTTTCTTTTGGAAACCCAATCAAATTTGGAAAATCGCAACAAAGATTTCTTGAATTAATCCCTTTCCCATGTGGAACAATGATTAGGAAGGTATTTTGTGCCAATCTAAAGTGTATTTGGGCAAGAATTTGAATTAGAAAACTGTTTGAACAAGTTCAACTCAAATTAGGAAACTAGGAGATAATGACTGTTCTAGTTTCCTTTTCAGCAAAGGATTGGCTCTTTTAGTTTTCAAACCCCAAAAAACAACTTATTTTCTATATATTATGACTGAGCAAGGCTGAATTAAGGAATTTTTTGTTAAAGACCACAATGGACAGCAACAATAATCAAGAACAACAAGATCCTCAAGAACCAACTTTAAGTTTTCAAGAGACCTAAAAGATTGATGATTTCAACAAAGAACTTCAAGAAACCCAAGAATTTTGGTTCAAGGATTCAAGAGACAATCAAGATCAACCCACACAACCCAAGATTTTGCAAGAAACAATGAAGAACAGAAGGAAATTTGGATGAATAATAATGCTACAGTGCTTTGGGTGAATAGTACTGCTACAGTAGTGCTATGGTATATATGCAGAGTATCTGATTTTTTTTCTTTTTGTTTTTTTGACTCAAAGACACAAGAAACATAAAAAGGAAACAAGAATAAGGACATGACACAATGGAAACTCGACAAGAAACCAAGAAAATAAGCCAGAATCAACAATACAAAGATGGAAGCTAAAATCCTAAAAGGTGAACTTTTTTTAAGACTAGGGTTTGGTAGATCAAGAAAGAGGAAGACAAGAAAAGTAAAAAAGGATATCAACTTAGATCAAGAGTCAAATTTCTGACATCAACTAATGTGAATCTGAATTCTCAAGCTCTCACCTTTCAAGAATCGACCCGATCAAGCAGCGGAATGATCTATCTTGATCAAGTTATGAAACAAATTGGGGTAGAATTCTAACTCGATTAAGAATAGCTCGAGATTATTTTAGAAAGGGTAGAAGGGAACCAAAACCAATCATGATCATTGATTGATAAGTTGAAACTTTAATAAAGGAGACACATTCAACTCTGTATCAAGGATTGTTCACAAAGGAACAAGAAATAGAAACTCTCTCAAACTTTATTATTGAAATCACCTTTAACTATTAAAATGAAAAGAAAGGCTATTTATAGGCAAAGCCTACTAAAACTAATCTGATTTGGACATGGATTTAATCACTTAGTCTTGACAACTAATGGATTTAATTAACTAAAGGCCCATTAAGCTTAAGGTTCAATATAAATTTGGCCCATTTATTACTACTGAACTAACAATTAACATAAAATAAAATAAATAAAATGACTAGAAAACCCTAGAATGCAAACATAGGAAGATCAGCGTGCTTCTTAACTCATTTAGAATAGCTTAGCGCTCAAGTTAAACTTGAATTTAAACATGCGCATGGCCCACGTCTAGAATGGACTCATATCATTACATCTTGTTCCAAGGTTCTTGGATAGCTTATGAAGGAGGTGTAAGGTATCATAATTGGCACTAGGCTTGTCCTTGATGTGATCTAGGCTTTCAAGTTAAAATTGTTAATTATTCAATTAATTTAGCACAATTACCTCGATTTTTTGTAAGTATATAGGTCAAATTAAGTATGGTGATACCTAGGATTGATCCCACAAGTACTTGGGTAATTACTACGGCTTTTTAAACTAACTCTATTATGTAAGCAATTAGGACATTTAAGTAAAAGCAATATTATAAGTTAAACAAGTAAAAGCAGCAAAATAGCAAGACTTAACTTAGTAGGGGCTAGTTCCTAAAGTTTCGAAATCACTTGTAGCACAAACTAAGCTATTTTGGGTGATTTAGGCCATTAATTTATAATTTGTTAAGGAAGTAACTTCTAAATTCATTTACAGATTGCTTTCACAAATAAATAAACACACTTATGTAAAACCTTCACCTATTGACATGGTGAATTAACTTAGCAAAAATTCATTAAAATCAATGAAGTTATAAGCTTGAATCCACAATTCATTAAAATCAATGAAGTTATAAGCTTGAATCCACAATTCATTAAAATCAATGAAGTTATAAGCTTGAATCCACCTAGACCTTTGTCTTACTAATGTGGACATACATTATAGGGTTCATATAACTTTGACCTACACATGCAAGGCAAAATTCATGCACTAACACATGCTTTAATGATTCACAGTTAGTGATAAATTAACCATAAACATGAAATGCAAATACATGAACTAAAAAGTTCACAAAATAATCACAAATCAATAAGAGTAATTAGCTCAAATTAAGAAATTACAAGTTCATCTTCTCCCCTAGGATGCAAAAGTTTAGCTAGATGTAAGATTTAACTTGTTGAAACTCATGAAACTGTTGCATGAAAACATGAATAAGCACAAGGAAGAAAAAGAGTAAAAGTTGAAGAAATATTATTCCAAAGAATGAATCAAGCACCTCAAGTTTCACTTCTACAACTTTGTTTCCCAATTCAAGCATAGAAACTAGTTTTCCTACAAAGAAAAGCTCACTCTTTTGCCTCTAAAGCTACTTGTAGTATTAATCTCTCCTCCCTCTTTGATGTTTCAATACAAGAAATATTTATAGAGATTGAATAAAGAAAAAGTCTTCATTGATTTGACATAAAGTTGTTTCTCACTTCCCTAAGTTTTTCTTGAGCAGCCAAAACTGAAATTCGGTATAGGTAGAAATGAGCTGGGAATCTCGATAACAGCTTAGAATGTGGCTATATTAATTGTGGGAAGGAAACATGAGCTACCCCATGTAACACACCCGCATTTCATGTCCCCTATAGGTTAGGCATCACTTGACTTCTCCTAGAATTTGCTTTGTCTTTACAGTAAATTGAGTCACAAATTTCTTCATGATGGAAGGTGTTTTACTTTTGACCAAAGCATGAAAATTGTAGATAATTGAGTTAGCATTTCAATGCAAAAGGATCATATCAATTGGAGCTCTGATTACATAAAAATGATTGAAATAGCCCTAGCTTTTCAGACCCCCATTTCAGGTCTCAGCAATAGCATTACACTTTTGATATTTAGTATTTTGACCGGAAAAAATGTATGAATTTAAGTTTGATGTCTAATAAGAATATAGTCCTATGTTTTAGCTTCAAATTTTCTCAAGTGTATCTCAATACAATGCTTATAGCACAAGTTATAGTCAAAATATTACAACATATCAGAGCAACCATTCTTTTCTTCACTTGAACTTTACTACACTCTATCCTTTGAATATTTTGCACTTCATGCCCACTTGAAATCATTTCAAATCATCAAAAATCAACCAAATATCTTCTCCTTTCATTCCATTTGATGATTGAATCATTAAATCCTATAAAAATATGAAGTTTTCACCACTTAAATACATAGAAGTGCAATGTTTTGTACTTTTACCACAAAATGAAAAATTTACTAAAAACCTAGATATTTAACGATAAAAAACTAAAACATACCCAAAAACTACATAAAACACACTAAAATTATGCAAAGTATATACTTATCAATCTCTACAAGAATCTAAAGGAAATCGATAGTAGCAATAAAAATTAAACCCTTCAACAGATAATTGATGATGTTTGCAGTCTACAACTTATCTTCATTTAAGAAAACATTATAAAAGTGCATATACATGGTAGATGTGACGACCCCACCTTCCCCTAAGATGGACCAAAGGGGTCGGCGGACCGCCTGCCCAACTCTCGCCAAGACTCACTCACTTAAACAATCACGTACTTATCCAACTACAACTTCGAATACAATATCAAAGAACAATGCCTTACAAAAAATCATAACTTTAAATTACAAACCCAAAGTACAAAAACCATTCCTCCATACAGTTGAGTATCATGCTACAAAAGCTCTCACTACTTGCAAGTTCAAGATCTTAAACATCTTTACAAAAGCTTTCAAAACATTCAATATAAGCAACCCTAACACTATGGGTTGGCTCCTCCATTTGGACACTCATTTCCTGCTAAGGAAAATAAATGGAAAGGGTGAGTTAAAAAGCCCGTAAGTTCCCAAAAACATGCAAATCACTTAGCACATAAATAAAATTCACTTCACATGTACACTTGGAAATTAAACAAATAGAAAAGCGATTAACAAAACAATGTAGGATACAGGGGCTAGGCCCAGGTTGAGGAAAAAAGGACGAGCCATAGGGTTATTTAAAAGTCACAAAGCCCAGTGACTCAGACCAGTGCTATATGCTCGAGACTTGGCTTATGGACCAGTCTCCAAAAAAGAGCATCAAACCAGTGTTATTGACCAGTGATATATGCTCGAGATTTGGTTCTTGAACCTGTCTCAAAACATCAAACCGATATATATATATATATACAAGTGAAGTGAAGTGAAATGATGTACCGACTTGTGGACTTGTCTCGGAAATGAATACAATGTATACAATCAAAGTGAAGTGATAAGTGTTTGTAGTGCGGGCCCGGTGGGGGTTTTGGTGGAGTAAGGAAAAACTGGAGTTTTACATGGTAATAGTGACAGTTGACGGAGTGTCAACTACCTGGTTCGTGGACAAGCTTCGTGGAACTTGGCCCCTAAGGGCTCCCGTATCCTACATTGTTTTGTTAATCGCTTTTCTATTTGTTAATTTTCAAGTGTACTTGTGAAGTGAATTTTATTTATGTGCTAAGTGATTTGCATGTTTTTGGGAACTAACGGGTTTTTTAGCTCACCCTTTCCATTTGTTTTCCTTAGCAGGAAATGAGTGTCCAAATGGAGGAGCCAACCCATAGTGTTAGGGTTGCTTATATTGAATGTTTTGAAAGCTTTTGTAAAGATGTTTAAGATCTTGAACTTGCAAGTAGTGAGAGCTTTTATAGCATGATACTCAACTGTATGGAGGAATGGTTTTTGTACTTTGGGTTTGTAATTTAAAGTTATGATTTTTTGTAAGGCATTGTTCTTTGATATTGTATTCGAAGTTGTAGTTGGATAAGTACGTGATTGTTTAAGTGAGTGAGTCAGAGTTAGGCAGGTCCCATCCTGGTCCCCCCTAGGGGGAAGGTGGGGTCATCACAGGTGGTATCAGAGTCTAGGTTTGAATAGTCTGGGCATAGAGAGAAATAGTGAGTTACTTGAAAGTTTTATTGGTTAAGAAAAGATGTTAAGTGAGAGTTATTGTTAATGTTTAAGTGTTAATAATCTTTAAGTTAGAATGAGTACTAAGAGAGTTCTTTCTTGTAGGTCATGGAGCCTGGAGGTAGTGATGGACCTTGACATCGACAGCCTACCTTGTTTTACAGATTAAGTTCCAGTGGTGCCCGTGCGGCCTACAACCCTAGGATTTGCACTAGCCGTGGCTCTTGTGGGTGTTGGAAGACCCATGCTTACCCCGATCATGTGGTCCTAGCAGTCTACCGAGAGTGGCTGACTAGGATCGGTGAGGCGTCAGAGGAGATTGAGAGGCTCATCTTTGTGGCTCAAACTTCGACTAGGATTGGAGAAGCTTGAGGTCGAGGTTACATGGCTAATAAGCGAGCAGCTGGGATTGTGAGGGTGGCCCGAGAGAGGGCCGAGGATATTGTGGCTGGATGTGAGGCCTTGATTGGAGGAGTGATCGAGGCTAACCGAGGGAGGACTCGCTAATGTCGACCTCATGCGATGTTGACATGGGAGGAGAGCCCAGTGAGTCCATGGAGACGCCATGGCGAGGAGATCCTTAGTACGATGTCCGATCCATCGGGGATAGTCTCTGGAGACTTCTTCCTCTGAGACTTGATGGATTGGCCTAGTTTAGGACTAGGACTTTGTATAGATTTTTGTGGGAGTAAACCAATATAGTGGGTTCCCAACTTTTGTAAAGTGCATGCTTTCTAACTTATCCAGTACCATATTTTTGTTTAAGTGTACTTGTGAACTTGATATACCTATGTGTATCTTTTGACAAAAGCATGCACATCTGATATACTCCTGGCACTTTATTGTAATGAAATGTGATTATGAAGTGTTTTGCCTATCTTTCAAAGTAATTGTTCTAATAGTGCTTTTACTATTTCTTGTGTATATGATAATTGATGGCCTCTAGAGAGCTATGGAGGGTAGAAGAGGCCGAGGTTGGGGACGAGGAACTAGGCTACTCCAAAATGTTGAGGTGACCAGCGTGAATGGGCCGCCACCGAATCAAGGTGATGGAATTAACTTTGTAGAGCAAATGGCTACGGCCATGAACCGTATGACTGAAATTCTAGACCGTATGGCTGGCCAACATGGCCTTGGCCCTGAACAATATATTGATCTTGGAGTTGGTGAGGATAGGGCCCTTGGCGGTTCAAAGGTTCAAACCTAAGTTGATTGGTAAACCCAACCGAAGTTCTTTAGAGTTAGTTAGAGAGGATTTCCGATATTTTCACTACTTTGGATTACACTGAGGAAAGGCAAATAACCTTTGCTACATTTCAATTTGAGGGGGCCGCTCGCTCTTGGTGGCTTATGATAAGGGGTAAATGGGAAAGAGAGAATACCCCTAGGACTTGGGTAAACTTTACTCGAGAATTCAATGATAAATTTCTTCCTCCAATAGTGCAAGAGAAAGGGAGAATGACTTTATTAGGTGTAAGTAAGGGTTGTTGAGTGTTGCTGAGTATGAAGCACAGTTCACTAAACTATCAAGATTTGCCCCTGAACTAGTGGCAACCTTGAGAGGAGAGTGAGAAGGTTTGTTGAGGGGATTGAATGTAGAGTTGCAAGAAATCTTTGCGGCTGCCCAGGATTAACAGTTTAGGTGAGGCATGGAAAGGGCCCAGGAGGATTGAAGGGGCTAAGAGCACTAGTAAGAAACTTTAATGCAAGGAAAAGGGAATGCACCTAGTAATGTGGGTGTGCCGGACATGGGGACCCTCTAAGTTTGGAAGAGGAATGGGAAGGACAACCCCCTCTGGATCATCTAGGGGGTCAAATTCTAGGGGAACATATGTTACAGGGGCTGGATCAAGAGGGAGTATGAGAGGAAGAGGGCAATCAAGGGAAGTTTCTCAAGGAAGTCAGGCTTTTACCTCTAATGTATCCTGTGGCTTCTGTGGGAATCCAAATCACACCAAGAATGAGTGTTGGAGGAAGAGTGGAGCGTGTCTTAAGTATGGAAAGTACAGAGCATCAGTTATCTGCATGTCCAATGGCTCAAGGAGGAGGTGTGACTCAGCCAGCAAGCAAACCTACTTCAAGTCAAGCTAGTATAGCGGGGAATCGACCAAGGGGTACCAGCTAGGGCCTCGCCATGGATCAGCTGTGCGCAGTCCACCTCTCCCAGAACCCTAAGGTATCGTGAGCAGCCCCTCAGCGGGACTCACTACAGATCCTTGTTCAAATGCAAATAACAAAATAACATCAATGTCCTCAAATCAAGCTGTAACATTTAAACCCCAAAATTTCCTTAACTTGAACCACAAGCGTCCCAACCTGTAAATCTGATACAAAAGTTTATCCATCCGATCCAACATTCCATTAGTACAATTCAAAATACAAGGGCTACATCAAAATACAAGATTAGGTCTCCAAACCAATCAACCTAGTGTAACCCTTGGAATCTCGATCCCCAATCACGCTGGGAAAAACAAAGTTGAAAGGATGAGCTAAAAAGCCAGTGGCGATCCTAATATCATACATACAAATCACCACGAATGGTGGAGCAAAATATATCGGTTAAGCACTTCGATTGGTTAATATAATTCAGTTTAGAAGCATAAAATGTATAAACACATGGCGGGAAAATACCAGGTGAAAGGATCGGGTTCCAGGCGGTTGCAGTCCGTCTTGTTCACTACTCAACCCCTACTCCACCTTATAACTCCTAGTGGTAATACTGAGTATCACCGTGCGGTGCCCTAGGTAATCAACCTACCCGACGAAGTCACGGCACGAATAGGTGCGATACTTGAAGGGGAAAGGCCTTGTTCAGCCTATGTGTTGAGTACACATGGCTACAGTCATGCACAAATAATATACAAACAATGGAAAAGCACCTGCGGTTGAGCAAGGTAGAATAAAAGTAGGCGAGTGCGATAAAGTACACTCGCCCTTCACATAATTATTAAAAGCATTTAAACATCGTCCATGAGCAATTTATTCACAAACATGCAAGGAACACTCACCAACGGTTGAAGCGTAAACAAGACAATGTAGGTGGTTAAACCACGATCTCCAGCGTCCACGAGAATCTCACGAGATGTGAAAGTGCAAACAAATTACTTTTGATTCAAACTAAAAGGTTTGGCAAAATCCATTTTCAAAGGTGAAATGGCGTGACATACAAATACTCAATGAATTAAACTCTGAAACCGCTTATACAAACTTCATATAGTTAAAGGAGCACCGCATGAGGCGTTAGGCGGAAAAGCAGAATGAAATGGAGCGAAAATGGAAAACCACACTAAAGGTGCTGAAGACAGTTTGACACCACAATGCGCTAATACTCATAACTCAGGCTACAAGTATTGGATTAGCATGTATGAGGTGCCGTTTCGAAGCTAAGAGAACAAGCTACAACTTTCATGAAAACCACTTCTGCCCAGATTTTCTCTTTCTAGGTGAAAAATGTCGAAACAGTTTTAGGAATTTTCCCCATCAGAATTGCCGACAGGCTACATTCAAACGATCATAACTTGGCGCTCACAAATCCAAATCAAGAAATTCCAAAGCCGTTAGAAAGCTAACATACAGGGATACAATTCTTAAGAGACATCAAAGCAAAAACATTCATCTTCCTGGTCAAAATGACCCATTACAGTAGCAAAAAACCATTTCTGCCAGAAACAGGGCATCAGGGGTATTTTAGTCATTTCACATGCTACAGTTCTCCGATTCACCTGAAAATTTACAGGTAGAATCCTCACTCAATTTTCCACAACTTTCATGCTTTAAGCTAAGGCTAATTCTGCCGCCATTATATTCGAATATTCAAGCCAAATTCGGACAGAAAATCTAAACAAAATTAAAACTTGGAATTCACCCAAACCAACCAATTTCCAACCATCCAATTCAGTTCCTAGCAAACTAAAATCAACTTCCAATCATCAATTCCCAACATCAAGCATTGCAACTAGTGAAACCCTAACCCTAGCTCTTGGTCAAAGTTCAAGACAAGCAAAACAATAAAACCAATCCATGGAATTACCTTAGAAGCTAAGAATGATCATGAAGCAAGCTAAAACAACAACAAAATCCAACAACTTCATCAACTTAGATCAAATTCCAACAACTTAGAGAAAATGCCAGCTTTGATACCTTCAAGAAGATGAACTTAGGTTGAAAACTCAAGCTTCCAACTCAAGGATAAAGATTGACGGTTGCCAAGGTGTTGAATCTCCAACTTTCCTTTCTTTTTCCTCTTTTTTCTTTCCTTTCTTCCTTCCCCTTTGCTCATGGTTTTTTTTTTCCTCATCTTTCCAGCCTTCACCCGACTCCTTGTGGTTTCTCTCTTGTTGGGACTAAGTTTGGCTAAGTGATAAGGTTTAAGAGATATTTAGGAAGTTGGGTCAAAGGTTTGGTCCAAGTCAAAGATGTCATGCTAAATGCAACCTAGCAATTTAGGTGGTGTTTCACTCTTGCCCCAAGCGATTTCCTTTCCTATCAATTAGGTCCATAGGTACTCAATTTACCTAGCCTATCAAAGCTTAATTACACCTACTTAGGCTACTAAACATCTAAGAATCAGTAATCAACTCAGTGAGCATGCAAGTTCACACGAAAATTCTTGAAATAACAAGCGTTTGATTTGTACATATAATTAGGGTTTGAGAAAATATAGTAGGGTTGAATTTTTTATGTAGGGGTTAGTGTGCAAACAAATTAGGGGTTTTGTCAAAATTTAGGGTTTTCATAGCAAACTAGGGTTTAAATTCAAATTAGGGTTTTTAGACTTGTAAAACAAAATAGTTAAAACAAAACACTTTAAGAAGTAAAACAAACCATAGAAACACTTTGGCAAGCAATAATTACTATAATTAACATTATTTAATATTTTCCAGAAATTGGGAAAAATCGGGTCCTCACATCAACAGCAAGTCCCTGATCCTACTGAAGTGGTTAAAGGTACCATCCCCGTTTTTCATCGCTTAGCTAAGATTCTAATTGATCCTGGTGCATCACATTCTTTTGTGAATCCTTCCTTTTTGAATGGAGTAGATATAAAGCCTACTAGATTACCTTATGATTTGGAGGTTAAGACACCCACAGAAAAATAAAGTTTAATCACGAGTTGGGTATACAAAAATTTTGATATTTGGGTAGGAGAGAGAAAGTTAATGGTGGATTTAATAAGTTTGGATATAAAGGGGTATGATGTTATTATAGGAATGGATTGCTTAGCCCGTTATCATGCTAAATTGGACTGTAAGGCTAAGACTGTGGAATTTACTATTCCGGGGGAGGCTACTTTAAGATTAGATGTAAAAGGGAGGTTAGCCTCATCTGCTCTCATCTCAGGACTTAAGGCCAGAAAATTGTTAAGTAAAGGGGCTCAAGGGTATTTGGCCTTTTTGATAAACCCTCCTAGTGATAAGATGAAATTAGAAGAGTGCCAATTGTGAAGGACTTTCGATGTTTTCACAATGGAATTAAAGAATCTTCCCATGGGATGATAGAATTTAAGATCGACTGTTGCCGGGGAACCACCCCAATTTCTAAAACCCCATACCGTATGGCTCCAGCTGAGCTTAAGGAATTGAAAGTTCAATTACAAGATTTGTGGAGAGGGGTTTCATTAGGAAAGTGATTCATGTGGGGAGCACATATTATTTGTCAAGAAGAAAGATGGGAGTTTGAGATTGTGCATAGACTATCAGGCTTAATGATGTGACTATAAAGAATAAGTATCCTTTACCTCTTGTTGATGAATTGTTTGATCAATTACAAGGATCGGTGGTCTTTTCTAAGTTGGACCTTAGGCAGGGGTACTACCAATTGAGGGATTAGAAGGAAGGCGTGCTCGAGAACAGTTTTAACTTCGAGAATACGGACATTTTAATTTGTGGTAATACCCTTTGGATTGACTAATGCTCTGGGCATTTATGGATTTGATGCAACGAGTCTTTAAACCCTACTTGGATCAATTTGTGGTTGTATTCATAGATGACATTTTGGTATACTCAAAGACTCAAGAGGACCATGCTCAACATTTGAAGATAGTGCTTCAAACTTTAAGAGAACATCAATTGTATGCTAAGTTCAACAAGTGTGAGTTTGGTTAGAGGGAAGTGTCCTTTCTGGGGCATAAAATCTCTAAGTATGGGATTGTTGTGGATCCCTCAAAAGTAGAGCGGTGACTCAATGGAGACAACCTAGAAACTCTAGGTTAGAGTTTCTTGGGATTGGTGGGGTATTCGATTCATTCAGAGATTTCTCGAAGATTTGAGGCCACAGATTTGACCAAGAAGCATAAGAAGTTTGCTTGGAATCCAAAGTGTGAGGCTAGTTTTCAAGAGTTAAAGAAGCGTTTGACAACAACCCCTGTGTTAACCTTGCCAAATGGAAAAGATGGATTTGTAGTTTACTCGGATACCTAAGAAGGTTTAGGGTCGTTCTGATGCAAAATGGGAGAGTTATTGCCTATGCCTCTAGGAAATTAAAACCTCATGACCAAAACTAACCAACATATGATTTGGAATTGGTCGCGGTCATCTTTGCGCTGAAAAAGTGGAGACATTATTTGTATGGGGTGACATTTGAGGTTTTCACTAATCACAAGAGCCTTAAGTATTTGTTTTCCCAAAAGGAACTAAACCTGAGACAAAGACGGTGGGTGGAATTTCTTGAGGATTATGATTGTACCATAAGTTATCACCCTGGAAAGGCTAATAGAGTAGCAGGTGCACTGAGTCGAAAGGCTCAAGTAGCGAGCTTGATGGTTAAGGAGTGGGAAATGTTAGAACATGTTGGCGAAAGGAATCCTCATTTGGAAAACAGAAGGTCATATTTGGGAATATAGTATTGAGATCTTCCATTCTAGAACGTATCAAAGAGGCACAAAAAGGAGATCCTGTGGTGCAAAAATGGATTGGAAAAGTGAATAAAGGAGAAACCCTGGACTTTAAACTAGGGCTGGAGGGAGTTTTAAGATTTCATGATCGTTTAGTTGTTCCAGGACAATGAAGGATTGAAGAGAAATTTTGAAGAGCGCGCAAACTAAGTCACCATTCACCACAGGAGCAATAAGATGTATCAAGATTTGAGAATGATGTATTGGTGGGGACGGTTTGAAAAGAGATGTAGGGGTTCAAACTTGTCTCTGTGTTAGCAAGATTAAGGTGACACCGAGAAACCGGGACTTTGCAACCCTATAGAGATACTGGAATGGAAATGGGATCACATCACTATGGATTTTTGGGTTGCCTAGGAGTCAAAAAAGAGATGATGCTGTTTGGGTGATAGTGGACGATTTACTAAAGCTCATTTCTACCGTTGAGTATGAAATGTTCTTTGGAGAAGTTGGCTCAGTTGTACCTGGATGAAATTGTTAGACTACATGGTGTACCAGTGAGTATTATCTACGATAGAGATCCGAGATTTGTCTCTCGGTTCTGGCAGAAGCTACAAGAAAATTTGGGGACTAAAGTTAATTTGAGTACCGCTTATTATCCTCAAACGAATGGACAGTCTGAGAGGATAATTCAGACTCTGGAGGATATGTTGAGGTCATGTATTTTGGATTTTGGAGGAAGTTGGAGTCAACATATGCCTTTAGTTGAGTTTGCCTACAACAATAGTTATCATGCTTCAATTCAGATGGCTCCATATGAAGCACTATATGGGAGAAGATGTAGGTCACCCATCCACTGGGACGAAGTAGGAGAAAGAAAATTCTGGATCCAACCACTATACCTTGGGTTGAAGAGGCTTTGAGAAGGTTAAGTTAGTTCGGGAAAGACTTCAAACAGTTCAAAGTCGACAAAAGAGCTATGCTGATAACCGAAGGAAAGATTTGGAGTTTGAAGTAGGGGATAAAGTCTTCTTGAGAGTTAAGCCCATGAAAGGAGGAGTGGTGTCCAAGAAAGGGAAGAAATTGAAACCAAAATATGTGGGACCATTTGAAATTCTCAAGAGAATTGGCAAAGTGGGTTACCAGTTGGATTTACCCCCTAGCATGTCAAAGATTTACAATGTCTTTTATGTGTCCATGTTAAAGAAGTATCATCTAGACCCAAGTCACATACTACAAATAGGGGAGATTAAAGTGGACAAGACACTAACCTATGAAGAGCAGCCTACAAGAATCCTTAATAAGGAAGTGAAGGATTTGAGGAACAAGAAGATTTCTTTGGTTAAAGTTCTTTGGAACAATCATGATGTTGAGGAAGCAACTTGGGAATTAGAGGAAGAGATGAAGAAGAAATATCCAGAGCTTTTTACCCAGCAAGGTAAGAAATTTTGAGGACAAAATTCTTTTAAGGGGGGAAAGATGTGAGGGCCTCAAAAATTCAAAATTATCTTAAAAATGCATAATATTATTTATATTGTGATTATTTATTCAAATATGAGTGAATATGTGTTTAAAGTGATTATTTTTCCAATTTAGCAAATTTTATATGAATTGTTTGCCGGTGTGTGGTTTTGGTCAAAATTAGCGTTAAAAATTATCCCGATGCGTGAATAGTGACTAGGACTTGAAATCAAGCATATGTAGTGATACTATGGAAATATTATGAAGGTTAGACAGTGTTGGAATGGAGTAAAAATAATGTAAGTTGGATTTGTGGCGTGTGACATAAAAAAATCACTTTTCCCTTAAATCTTGGAAAAGCACTTTTTGGCACCATAAATGACTTCCTTGCACCCTTGGAGATCTTTTTCAGCTGCCATTTTGGAGAGAGAGAGAGTGGCGAGAGAGCTAGGAAGGAAGAGAGAAATTCTTCATCTTGTCTTCTTCATTTTCTTCCTTGCTTCCATCAACTCTTCTTGAGCTTCAACCACCATTGAAACCCATCCTCCCACCACTTCTTGCAGAGAGAGAGAGAGGGGGAGCTGAACCGGTTTTGGAGGAAGAAAGAAAGGTGAGTTTTGTGGTTGAAATCTTCCATTTCTTCTTCAACTAGAATCTTGAGTTTGTGAAGAGTTATGGCTTGAGCTTTCCCTCATGGCAGCCAGACAAGGAGAGAGGAGTGAGGTCTAAAGTTTTGGAAGAAAAAGAAAGGAAAGAAAAGCTTGGGGTGATTGTCTTGAACTTGGGTTTGAGCTTGGTAACGGAAATCCTCAACAAATCTTGTAGATCGGGGCCTAAGATTGAAGCTTGTGAAGCTTGCTAGGCTTGGAAGCACTCTTGGAAAGAGGAAACTCACAAGATCATCTTTGATCATGTCGGATCGTGTTAGATCCGGAGGTATACGCCTTGAAACTCGTAGATATAGCTTTATTCGTGTTAAATAGTTCAGATCTGTGGTTGATATTGGTAAAATGATCTCATCTGAAAAGATGAAGTTGGGCTCTTGAAATCCCAACCTAGGTAGCGGACTTGAGGTGGCCTCTAGGTAGCGGACTTGAGGACCTGATTGTGGCTTTGTTTGATATTTGTGAATGTATCATGTTGCGGTTAGAGAGTAGGGTTTTGTTTTTGGAAATTGTGATAGAAAATGTATGTGATGGCCAAAACCATGCTTGGTAATTTTAATGTTTGATTTTTAAATGTTATGAACGTTCTCGAATAGTTTTCTTCTGAGAAAAACATGTATATTGTTTATTGTGAGTGTGTGTGTGTGTGTGAGGGAATGTTTGAAATTTTAAAAGGTGAAAAGTGAAGTTTTTCATGAAATTCGAATGAAAAGTGCCGTTTAATTGAATTTGAGGGTTTTGCCATGTCTTGGTCAAATTCTAGATATTTTGAATTTAATGGCGTGGTATGAAGTGTTTTATGTTAATATGAAAGTTTTAACTAAAAGTGAATGTCGAACGTGTTGAGCAAAAAGTGATTTTGAGGTGTGAACCTCACTTAAATGTTTTGTGAAAGAGAACGTGCTTGTAGTGCCAATGAGTATATCGGTGGGGCGCTCTTTTGAATGGATAACGTGATTTTACAAAAGAATCTACTTGGAACATTGTACCATGTGAAGTGAAAGTTTTTCCTCAAGGGAATTTTGGAAAATGTCGTTTGAAACTAAACAGTGAAAGTGAATTGTGTGAGTGAATGAAAGATGAAGTGAATCTCATCTATTGTTTTAAATTATTTTAGGGAGTGTGCAAGGAAGTGATTTTGACCCCTACGTGGAAGCCAAACCTTATTACTTTGGTGAGTTTCCATGCTTGTTATGTGTTTAAGTGATATAATTGCAATTGTGATTAATGTAGTGATTGTACAGTGAAACATGGTTTTGAACCCTCAGATGAGGTAGCGTGTACTTTATCGCACTTACCATCATCAGAGTGGAAACAATTATGAAAAGTGTTTTGTAGCAAACAAAAGTAAAAGTGTAGTGAAGTGATTGATTGTTACAGTGTTATATCGTGAATGTATGTGGTTGAAAAGATCAGGAAATTCCTGAGACCTATCGGTGAACCCTTCGACTCGATTCGGGGGCTAGGCCCAGGTTGAGGAAAAAGGGACGAGCCATAGGGTTATTTAAAAGTCACAAAACCCAGTGACTCAGACCAGTGCTATATGCTCAAGACTTGGCTTATGGACCAGTTTCCAAAAAAGAGCATCAAACCAGTGTTATTGACCAGTGATATATGCTCAAGATTTGGTTCTTGAACCTGTCTCCAAAAGAGCATCAAACCAGTGATATATATATATATACAAGTGAAGTGAAGTGAAATGATGTGTACTCGAGACTTGGCAGCGGACTTGTCTCAGAAATGAATACAATGTACACAATCAAAGTGAAGTGATAAGTGTTTGTAGTGGGGCCAAAAATTGCAGTGTCGATGCATTGCAATAATAAATACCTACTCAGAAATATAAATTTTGAGTATAAGGGAGTAGGATCGTCTCCTCGGGACTGGGAAAATTAGTTTCTTTTCAAGTACCAGAAATTGGGGGATTTTTGAGACAATGAAGAATCAATTAAAAATCAAATAACAAAACCAAATAACTAAAGATATAAGATAATGAAATAGATGAGGGATGAGTTCTAGTCAAAGATCCAACTACTCAGACACAGTCCATATACCTGATCATTGATGCAAAGTTAATTCATTTAAATCATTAATAGGCTGGTTATAGTCGCCGGAAATCTCTCAAACGACCAACTCTTCCTTAGGTTTTAGGTAAGTAAAGATGCGTTAAATACCCTAATTAAGAAACAACCCTAGGTGCGTAGGATTTAATTTCTCAATTGCACTAAGAATTAGAAAAGCCCAAACCCTAACCAACAAACACACTACCAGGGTTCATTTAGATTAGATCATACGTCCCAACATGCATTACGTTGGTTGCCAACTAATATTAATTTACTAAACAATTACGGATTTAGTAAATTAAATTAGCAGTAGATTATCCAGTCAATATGAACATCGGGCCCTTGACATTCAACCAACAAAATAATCATATTAAAATAAAATAGAGAACGCATAAATACTAAAGATTTAAACGAACAAATGACAAATCGATTAGATCTCATAGATATGTTGGACTGCGTCGTTGAGTTGATCTTTGACTAGACAAGAAACTTAGCATGGCGTGAAATTCCACAAAGACTTCAAAGGAAATCAACAAAGCCATGTGTGAATTCTTGTAAATAGAAAAATAGCGATAGATAAAAGAGAGAGACCAATGCTTCCTATTGTTTTCAGTCCAAGTAATCAATTGAAGAAGACTAACGGAACTACCTATCAACTACTACTAATGCCTTACTTATACTTTTGGGCTACTTCCTTGGTCAGGGAAGAATCCCAAACCAAGTCAATTGGGGAAACCTCCCTTTTTTCCTCAAATATACGATAGGTAATAAGTAGAAAACTGGAAACTCTAAAAGAAATAAAACTCTTACTTTCCTAATGCAAATAACAAAGTACTTTCCTAATACAATTAAAGTACTAAGTAGGAAAACAAAATACTAATTCCAGCATGTCTTCAACTTTTGGAATTCTTGATTCTTGGAAACTGCCATGTAGACTTGGGATCTCAGCCAAGAACATCCATATTAAGCGCGCCCGCGCCTAACTGTTATGATCTCTTCTGGAATTTTCAGCCATTTAGCACCTTTTTCACAATTTCCTGCATTTAACCACCCAAATACCCAAATTTAGTAGAATCCACCCAATAATGCAATTTTAGTCCAAATAATCAGGAGATATTAACACAAATTATCAACTAAAATGCACCCTATCACCCGGTGGGGGGTTTTGGTAGAGTAAGGAGAAACTGGAGTTTTACATGGTAATAGTGACAGTTGACGGAGTGTCAACTACCTGGTTCGTGGACAAGTTTCGTGGAACTTGGCCCCTGGGGGCTCCCGTATCCTACATTGTTTTGTTAATCGCTTTTCTATTTGTTAATTTTCAAGTGTACTTGTGAAGTGAATTTTATTTATGTGCTAAGTGATTTGCATGTTTTTGGAAACTCACGGGCTTTTTAGCTCACCCTTTCCATTTGTTTTCCTTAGCAGGAAATGAGTGTCCAAATGGAGGAGCCAACCCATAGTGTTAGGGTTGCTTATATTGAATGTTTTGAAAGCTTTTGTAAAGATGTTTAAGATCTTGAACTTGCAAGTAGTGAGAGCTTTTGTAGCATGATACTCAACTGTATGGAGGAATGGTTTTTGTACTTTGGGTTTGTAATTTAAAGTTATGATTTTTTGTAAGGCATTGTTCTTTGATATTGTATTCGAAGTTGTAGTTGGATAAGTACGTGATTGTTTAAGTGAGTGAGTCCTGGCGAGAGTTGGGCAGGCGGTCCGCCGACCCCTTTGGTCCGCCTTAGGGGAAGGTGGGGTCATCACAGTAGATAAGCTACATACTAGTTGAACATATATCCGGAACTGTTTGATAACTCAATTATTGAAAGTTCTTTTAAATTGAATAAACTTCATGGTTAATAAGTATGATTCTTTCAAACTAGGAGCTGTTTGACAGCATAGCTATTTAGAGTTACTTCAAATTGAGTTAATTGCATGGTCAGATACGTATGCTTCATAATTTATTAGAAATTAGTTATACAAGTCTCAAGCCTAAGATTTCGAAAAAAGAATAAGTATATGGCCCCATGTATGGTAGATGGCTAGGGTTGTGACTAATGTTCATTGTAGAAGAGCATTTGAACCACTTAGAATTCTACTTAAAGTACATTATTTTGATCACATCCAATAAGTAAAATTATTTAAGACATTACAAAATGCAAAGAAACATAATTATAAATGTTTCGAAGCATAGAAACCCTTAAGGGTTCCGATTATTTATGAAGAATGTAACAGACTCAAGGCCACTGAAAGCAACTTTTGGGTCAAATCAGCCCATTTAAAATGGCTAGCTCAAGTTACTTGATAGGCCTTGTTTCAAGCTTATATACCTTTCATGTTCTCATCATTCTTCCGATGTGGGATGTCACAAAGAACATCATAAGTGGTTAGGAGATTTGCCTTTAAGGTAATAGATAAGACTAGATTAATTTAGTAAACCATATTTTAAGGGATGAGAAAGAAAGAAAGAATCACGATTATAATACATAGTAATAGTTATAGCATGCGGTTGTGTGGGCAATGCTTCAGAGTATTCTCGCAAAACTAAGAATTTTCTTATAGAACAAAGATAAGTTCTTACATGCAATATTTGTTGAGAACATTGATGATCCAATGACGGTTAGCCTATTTTCCAAAGTCTAAATGTCATGTTTTGTATTTGGAATGATAAGCCACCACATCTTAGACAAAGTTAAAGACACAGGGCACAAAAAAAAAAAAAAAACTACATTCATCCACAAAATATATTTCAACCTTTAAGTTATCCATGATATATTACAACTTCAAAAGAATCTAACATCAGACTTAGCACCAAATTAATACTAAGTATGAAAGTAGTGTAATAAGTGTAATAAATGAGTATATATAAGCCATTCACTAGCCAAAAGAACGATCTTCTTCTCTAATTACCAACTCCAAAAACTATCGAAGGCCTCAATAAAATCATCATTAGTTGCACAATAATACAACCAATAGGATGAGTGAAAATCAATAAGTAGTATATAATTTTTTTTTAACTTGAGCATGTTAGTATACATAATACACGTCAATAATATTCATACATGAACAAAATAGATTCAAATGTGATCATATAAGGCAATACCCATTGAAATATCACCAATCATACCAATCACGTTCAAAAAGAAGCTCAAAGCATAAGTTCCCATTTCCTGCGTATTCAGCTATTAATCTAACCGGTAAATATGATTTCCAAGAATTATTGACTACTCCTGGTTGACACATTCCTAAAGATTTATCAACTACTCTTGGTTGGCATAGTTTCTAAAGAGTTGGCAAGTACTCCCAGTTAACATAGTTTCCAAGAAGTTGCTGACTACTCCTTCTTGGCACAGTTGTAACTAGTTCTATCACTAGTCACAAAATGCATGAGCTCAAGGTATTATACCATTTCACAATCTCAATTGACCACAATAGGAATTCAAAATAATGAAACATAATTACACTTCTTATGGCACTTTAATAGATAATATACTTTTCAAAGTCATATAAGTTCAATAAATATATTTCAAATGATAAAAGTACATGTGCTAGCCACCTTGTCCAAAAGAGCATTCAGTGACTAATTGTGAGGACCCAGAATATATATAGTAATAATAAATAAATAAATAAACTATTTTATTTTTTTCAATCTAACTAAACTGTATCTCGTTTACTCATTTACTTATTTACCTGTTTAAAGACTTGATAACGATTCTAGTTTTAATGATTTTATTACTTGTTACATGTGAGAGTTCATGAGAGAGGTAAATGTCACTTTTAGTGAAGGTATGTGTAAGGCCCAAAGACAACCTAAGAGCGGGGGTGAATTAGGTTGATAAGGAACTAATGAAATAGTGCCCCTTTTTGATTAATAGTGACCCCTTTTTTAATCAAATGATTCTACAAGCAAATAATCAATCAAGACCAAGAAATATAAGAGATATTTCAATCAATGAATTCAAAGAGTAAGCTGAGAAATGGAAAGATAGAAAGCAAACCAAACTTCTTCTAAGCTCCACTTGAGCTTGAAGAAAAAACTCATCAATGTAAGCTACTTCAATTTGATGAATTTGATCAACTTCGTGTACAATGGAAGGATCACTTCCTCCTTGCCTCAAGCTACACTTAGTCAAGTTAGGAAGTTTTACACTCTTACAGAAAACCCTCACAAAGCTACACTTTTGATGAATTCACTCACAATTGAAAAGCTTGCTAATGAACTCACACTTCAAGACTAACAATTCTTACTCAAAATGAGTGTTTTCTTGCTAAAATCACTCTTAAGAACTTATAATCTAAGTGTACAACTGTTTTTTAGACTTTCAGACAAGGCATGTACTTTTAGGAGACTAAAAAGTGCCTTGGTCTTGAGGTCAACGGATAGAAGAAGTTGAAGAGTCAACTAGCCGTTGGAGCTATCGGACGTCCGACACCATGTTGTGCATCCGATGCCAGCATCCGACAGGCTGTTTCGTTCTTTATCGGACGGCCGATAAATAATCCTGCGTCCGATAGGCTTTACGTCAGACAGACACCAGTAAGCTCAGCAAAAATTCTTGAAAATGATCGGACAGCCGATGCATGCTTTTACGTCTAATGGGCTTGCGTCCGACATCGACCAGAGAGCTCAAAAAATTCCTTGGATATTATCGGACGTCCGGTGAAGTTGTTGTGCATCCAAAAGAAGTGTCCGATAGATCCTCTGTCTATCGGACATCCGGTACATCAAGTTGAGCGTCTGATAGAGATGTTTCAAATTTTATCGGACGTCCGATACAAGGTATCGAGCGTCCGACAGTCAACAGATTCATATGCATTTCTTGATAACCTGTGCTACAAAGATCTAAGTGGAAAATGTTAAACCAATTTCTTCAATTATTTTGTAATTGTCAAAACTTGGGATCACGATTAACAATCTCCCCCTTTTTGATGATGACAAAACAATTGAATGTGTTTTGAAAAAGAATAATGAATCAAAGAGCTCCCCCTTACTCGAATACCTATCTGATGCATAGCTTGTATAAATAGTGTAGTTTAGATTATTAACAAGCTCCCCCTTACGTGATTACTACTACTCTTTTGACTATTCAACATTGCAATCAATGTGTAGGAATAGAAATTTTAATTTCACAGATCAAAGGAATTCAAATCACAGATCAAATCACAGACTTTTCACAGATCACTACTACTCTTTTGATCAAAGGACTTTAACAAGCTCCCCCTTACGTGATTACTACTACGCTTTTGACTATTCAATATTGCAATCAATGTGTAGGAATAGAAATTTGAATTTCATAGATCAAAGGGATTCAAATCACAGACTTTTCATAGATCAAAGGAATTCAAATCACAGATCAAATCACAGACTTTTTCTCCCCCCTTTTGTCATCACACATGAAATCTTCAATGTCAAATGTGCTTAGTAAACAATGAAATCTTCAATGCCAAATGTGCTTGCAATATCATCAGTAAAATTCCAAATGAAATTTCAGTAGTGAATCATCAAGATTTCAACTGAATGCATAGCAGTACAGCAGTTCAAATTCAATATTAAAACACCATAATTCAAGGTCATTCGAACACAACCAAACAAAATGCATTACTCAACACACACACACACATATATATATATATATATTTATATATATATATATATATATATGAAAAGAAGTCAACGGCTCCAAATTAAGTTAACTACAAAAGTATTGGAGTGCAGAGTCTCCATAGCAGTACAACAGAGAAAGAAAAAGAGTTCAATACACTTCCATTAGCAAAGAGGAACAAAAAGAAGTTGTGCAGAATAATTGTGAAGTGCAAGCCCTTCATAAAGTGCCTAAAGTGTGAATGTGGATCTTGTTCCAGGTTTTCTTCAGATTAGCTGAAACTTTGAGTTGTCTTCTTCTTCAGTCTCTTCACCATTGTCCTCTTCCCCTTCCACAGTGACTGGTTCTTTTTCCTTGTCAGGTGTAGAAGGATCACGCTGAGGTGTTTGGGATTCAGTCAAGTCTAGGATTGCCAATGTAGAGTCAGGTCAAGGTTCCTTTGCTTGAGATGCACTTTCATCCATGGGAGGAGGAAACAACAGATTCCTTTTGTCCAAGAAGTCAGATTTTTGGTCGAAAGTCATAGTTAGCATAAGACCATGCTCAAGAAGAAGAACATGACTTTTGAGTTCGGTGAGCAGTTCAATGACCTCAGATTGAGGAGAGATTTTTGACACAGACTTCCTAGGATGAATGGATGGATCAGGGGTGAATCGAAGGGTTTTGGTTATACTAGGAGAGATGGGAGTGTCATGAGTTTTCTTGGAACGTGATTCTGATGCAACTTCTTTGGTGCACCAAGCACGATCAAAAAATTTCAAGTTTTTCCTTTCAAAATAGGATTTTGAGAAAATAGATGTGGTTGTATCCTTTGGACATACACCACTGATGGGAACTTTGAAATGCTCAAAAATGAGAGTTAAAAATTTTCCATAGGATAATTTTCGTCTTGTGTCAGTGGAAAGTTTCATTAGAAACTTGCACATGAGAAAGCCAAAATCGATCCTGATATTTTCAATAAAACAGTAAAACAAGTATAGTTCCATTTTATTGGCATCTGTACGATGACCATCAGTAGGCACAAGCAAATTTGATAGGATAGAGAAATGATAAGATTTTTCGGACTTAAATCTTCCAACTTAGCATCCACAGGGGTTTGAAAAGGGGATTGAAAATATGTCATCAATTTTTCAGCATTGAAATGGTTCAACCTAGTTGGATTTTCCTCATAAGAAAAGAAATTTGCAATTTTGTTTTGCATCCAAATTCAATGGTTGTTTTCAGAATTTCATTAACTACATCAGAGTCAAATACCAGATCAACACCATTAACACGAGATTTTAGTTCATCACGAGTGTTTCCTTTCCTAAGATTGGCAAAGAATTGGTACAAACATATCCGATAGTAGATGTTTGGCATAGTAATGATATGAGACCATTTGTAGAACTCAAAGAGCTTAAGGACTGACTCAAGATCAATTTTCCTAAACTCAAAGGGATCAATAGACTTTTGAATAATAAAGCTTTTCTAAGAAAATAAAGCATATCTAGACTCAACTTCATCATCAATGAACTTAGGCAAGGAAGTAGGTTCTATGATAACCCGAGGGTCGCTTGAGTGGTGTACGGGATGCAAGAAAGCGTAACCACGCTTGATTCTTGATGAGGTTCGTTTGGCCTTTGGAGCGGAGAGCATCTCGTGGTTCGTTTGCTGTCCCGGTAGTCGAGTTCCACGAAGTTCGCACCATAGTGTAGTGTGTGTGTGTGTTTTGAGCAACATGAGGAGTCTAGAGGAGATGCAGAGTGTTCATCGGTTGCCAGGAGGAAAATGTCGATTAATCCAAAAGAAGAGAATTTAAGTTCTAGGGTTTCGGGTGTGATTTGGGGGTGAAGGAATGTGCGATTTATAGTGAGGAAGGTGAGTGATTGTTGGTCCGCAATAGGTTTGAGAGAGAATTTGAGCTTTCAATTTTGAGAATTGATGTGAATTTGGCTGGGAAATTGGAGTTTTGAATTTAGTTGGTTGGGAAGGTGCGTCCGAATTAATGAGGTTTGACTGATTGAAATGAAGTGATATGACCTGATAAGGTGCAACTTTTAGTGTGTCGGACGTCTAAACATTGTGAAGCGTCCGACACATCCGTCCGATAGCATTTTCTAGAAAATGACCAGAACACTGTCGGACGTCCGATAGGATTCGACGAGAATTACTTAAGAGTCCTTTTCTAAAATGCCCAATTTTGAACGAAGATAAACAAATTGATCTAAGGGCAAGGCTTTTGTGAAGATGTCAGCAATTTGGTCTTTTGAACAAACATAATTCACACAAATTTCACCTTTTTGAACAAGATCTCGAATGAAATGATGTTTAATGTCAATGTGTTTTGTCCTAGAATCTTGAATGGGATTTTTTGTCAAATTTATGGCACTAGTGTTATCACAGAATATAGGCATATTATCATATGTTAAACCAAAGTCATTCAAGGTGTGCTTCATTCATAGTAATTGAGCACAACATGCACTAGCGGCAACATATTCCACTTCGGTTGTTCACAACGACATGGTATTTTGTTTCTTACTAAACCATGAGACTAAACAATTTCCAAGAAAATGACATGAACCACTTGTACTTTTTCTATCAATCCTACAACCACCAAAATCAACATCCGTATATCCACACAAAGCAAATTCATGACATTTAGAATACCAAAGGCAAAAATTCATAGTTCCTTTTAAATAACGAAAAATTCTCTTAACGGCATTCAAATGAGATTCTTTTGGACAAGATTGAAAATGAGCACATAAACATACAGCAAACATAATATCCGGTCTATTTGCGGTTAAATAAAGAAGGCTTCCGATCATACCTCTATACTTTTTCTCATCTACATTAGTTCCTTCTTCATCCTTTTCAAGCTTGGTGGACGTACACATTGGTGTTCCCACTTGCTTTGAATCTTCCATGCCGAACCTTTTGAGAAGCTCTTTAGTGTACTTAATTTGATTGATGAAGATTCCTTCACTTGTTTGAAGAACTTGGAGTCTGAGGAAGAAGTTCAATTCTCCCATCAAACTCATCTCAAACTCATTTTGCATAATGATGGAAAAATCTTTGCACAAACACTCATTAGTAGCACCAAATATAATATCATCAACATAAATTTGCACAATAAGGAGATCATTTGATTTTTGTTTAGTAAAAAGAGTAGTATCTACAATACCTCTTTTGAAACCATTTTCAATCAAGAAACCACTTAAGCGTTCATACCAAGCTCTAAGAGCTTGTTTTAGACCATATAAGGCTTTTGATAACTTAAATATATGGTTGGGAAATTTATCATTTTCAAAACCGGGTGGTTGATTCACATAGACCTCTTGATCAATAAAGCCATTTAGAAAAGCACTTTTAACATCCATTTGATACAATTTAAAACCTTTGAAACAAGCAAATGCAAGAAACATTCTTATAGATTCTAATCTAGTTACGGGAGAAAAGTTTCATCAAAATCTATACCCTCTTCTTGAGCATACCCCTTAACTACCAATCTAGCCTTATTTCTCACTATTTCTCCTTTGTCATTTGATTTATTACTACACACCCATTTTGTGCCAATGATAGGATAATTTTGAGGTTTTTCAACTAACGTCCAAACATTATTCCTTTCAAATTGGTTTAATTCCTCTTGTATAGCTACTATCCAATGATCATCTTTCAAAGCATCATTAATGTTTTTAGGCTCAATATGAGAAACAAATGCAAAATTGTCAAGTAGTGGTTTTGATGAGGAATGAGTTCTTACCCTTTCGGATGGATCACCAATAATCAAGTCCTTGGGATGATTTTGAATGAATTTCCAAGCTTTTGGAAGATCCTTTGATGCATCATCATCCAAGTCTTCTTCATCTAGCATCCGGTTTTCTTGAGAACCATCTTCCTTTGAATTTTCTTCACAATTTATTTCTTCTTGACGTAAGCTTTTCAAGATCCTTGAATACCTACATCATCTTCCACACAAGTACTATTGGAAGAATTGCAATTAGATTCATCAAATGTAACATGTATTTCTTCTTCAATCACAAGAGTTCTTCTATTATAAACTCTATATCCTCTTTTATTTTCACAATATCCCAAGAAAATACATTCATCGGTTTTCTTATCAAATTTTCCAAGGTGTTCCTTAATATTTAAAATAAAACATTTGCATCCAAAAACTTTAAAATAACCAACAATTGGCTTTTTATCAAACATCAACTCATAAGAAGTTTTTTTCAAAAATGGTCTTAGCAAAACTCTATTCATTACATAACAAGTCGTATTTATGGCTTCCGCCCAAAAATATTTTGGTAAATCATTTTCACTTAACATGGTCCTTGCAGCTTCCACAAGTGTTCTAGTTTTTCTTTCAACAACACCATTTTGTTGAGGGGTTTTTACAATAGAAAATTTATGAGTTATTCCATTGTGATCACAAAATTCCGGAAATCCACAATACTTAAATTCCAAACCATTATCACTTCTGGCCTTAATAATATGCAATATGAGTAAATTTTGCACTTTTGCAAAAAGAGAGACAAAACTTTTGAAAGCATCATCTTTGTGACCAAGAAAAATAGTCCATGTATATCTAAAATAATCATCAACAATTACAAAACAAAATCTCCTACCACCTAGACTAGCAATAGGTGTAGGACCAAATAAATCAAGATGTAAAAGCTCCAATGGCTTAGATGTAGAAATGTTTCTTTTAGGTTTAAAAGATGTCTTGGTTTGTTTTTCAAATTGACATGCATCACAAATCTTATCCTTTTCAAACTTAATCTTAGGCAAGCCTCTAACAAGTTCCTTGTTTGAAATTTCATTTATCACATCCATGTTAAAATGACAAAGTCTTCTATGCCACAACCAGGGGTCTTCATTTGAAATTTTAAGGCATTTAAAGCTAGAAGCATCAATTTTCTCAAGAATTACAACATAGATGTCATTGTATCTTTTTCATTCGAAAATGATATTAAATTTTGAGTCAAGAACCAAACATTCATGCTTTTTGAATAAGACAAATAAATCTTTATCATATAGTTGACTAACACTTAGCAAATTGTAGCCTAGATTATCCACTAAAAGAACATTATGTACAAATGTTTCACCATTCTTACCAACATCACCTACTCCAATTGTTTTAGCTTTCATGTCATCTCCAAAAGTCACTTTTCCACTTGATTTCGATTTGAGCTTGATGAATTGTGAAGGATCGCCGGTCATGTGCCTTGAGCATCCGCTATCAATGAACCATTTTGATTCTTTTATGGTTTTTCAATCTTCACCTACAAGAGATAGAAAATTTGGTACCCTTTAATTTTGGATCCTGATGGTTAGAGTCATTTTGACTAACCATGTGACGCACCCCACACTCCAGTGCACCATGGCTTAAGGATCGCCTAGCTCTCGCCAGGACTCAATAACAAAAACGATAAACGCGCCAAATTCTCACCAAAGGACGATAAGTACATTATATATATACATAATATCCACTACAAGACCACGAGAGTTAGAGAATAACTCCCGTTAAGGTTTCTCACACCCGCTATCCAAAATATAATATACATGGCCAAAACTCTAACCCAAAGCAAGTACTAAAGCTAAAAGGCTACACTATGCCTCCCACGCGTCAATTCTCGCTTCAGCCCCCTGCTAAGGAAAACAAATTGAAAAGGGGTAAGCTATATGCTTTGTGAATAATCAGGAGGGGGGGTACATGTAAATCACATTGCCACGAATTTTCAAATCAATAGCAAAAGTAACACCACAAATAAGGATACGGGTGGCTTCAAAGCCATTTCAATTTCCACGCTTGATCTTCCGTTGACACTCCGTCAACCGATAATCCGTAGACCCCACTTATACTCCAACCGTCCACCTTATCAACCCACTCTGGCCAGTCTACAGTACATAGCAACTTGAGCAATAATATCATTGAGATCTCAAAAGCATTGAGATCAGACCATCTATTTGGTCGAAAAAAATAAAATTTACCATTGAGACCCCAAGGCAACCCCTTGAGATCAAACCATTTATTTGGTCAGAAAATAACATTTACCAATGAGACCCCAAGGCAACCCCTTGAGATCAAACCACCCAAGTGGTCAGAAATAACATTTACCAATGAGACCCCAAGGCAACCCCTTGAGATCAAACCACCCAAGTGGTCAGAAATAATATTTACCATTGAGACCCCAAGGCAACCCCTTGAGATCAAACCACCCAAGTGGTCAGAAATAACATCGACATTGAGACCCCAAAGGCACCCCTTGGGATCAGACCATCCACATGGTCACTCATCACCAAAATATCATATGTACAATTCATATATTACCCATCATATGCATTCATATATCACACAACACGTACATTCAAGAATCATATATGGAGCTTTGGTCGAGTGCGATAAAGTACACTCTCGTCCAAACGTCCACTTAACACATTTCACATTATATTCACAGATAAAGTCCTAATTACTCACCAACAGTAGCACAAAAGCAAATAGGCTAGCAAAGTTCCCCAGTCTCCTTGACCTCGTCACTTCCTGTGAACAGTTGAGCCAGAAGATTACTCAAACAATCACTAAGACGCCAAAACCACTTAGAAACACTTAAAATAGTAAATAAAGTACATGCATGGGCGTTCGACCAAAAACGGATAAGAACGGGACGAAAACGGAAAACACACACTAAAAGGTGTAAAAGCAGTTTTGACACCCTGTGCGCCTTTACTCATAACTCAAGCTACAAGTATCGGATTAGAGTGCACGAGGTGCCGTTTCGAAGCTAAGAGAACAAGCTATAACTTTTATGAAGACCATTTCTGCCCAGATTCTCTCTAACTAGGTCAAAAATGCCGAAACAGTTTCAGAAATTTTCCTGTCAGAAATTCTGACAGGCTAGATTCAAACAGTCATAACTCAGCGCTCACAAATCCAAATCAGGAAATTCCAGCGGCGTTGGAAAGCTAGAATGAAGGGCTATAAATTTCGTGTTTTGGCCAAAGGCTAAATCACAAAGGATCAACACGAAAAATGAGGCTAAAGTTACTGCCGGTAAAATTCTGTTTTCCTGCTCTAGCCAAATGTATCTCATCACGCGAACCAAAACGCACACATGCAATTCCAACGACTCAAATGCGATAACAAACATACAATTGCAGCTCTTACACATCCCATATTGCCCTCGACACACAAACATGCAACCCTAAAGTTCCTAAACTTGAGCCAACATTTCACCTTCCAACAATTCCACCACATCCAAACTACTCCAATGCATTAATACAAGTGCAATATCATCAATTCCCAATCATTCCATAACTCAACCAATCAGACCCTAACCTCAAACTTCTTGGTCGAAATTGAAGGCATGAAATCATCCAAGTTTACACCATAATTTCACGAATTAAGCTAAGACCAAGCATTAATTTCATCCTACCAACAACCACAAACATCAACCATCATGCAATCTTCAACTAATGAAACCCTAACCCTAACTCATAATCATGGCTAGGCATTAACACATAAAAATTAATCAATCCAATCCGTAGAATCATCTCATAAGCTAAGAATAAGCATGAATCAAGCCAAAAGAACCACAAAATCCAACCATTACATAACATCCATCAAAATTCCAACTTGTTACATAGAAGGAAACTAGAAGAAAACCTTTCTTGTTGATGTTCTTGGTGCAACCCTAAGTCCCAAGGCAAGCTTCACCTCCTAGCTCCAAATCAAGATTGAGTGATTGAACTTGCAAAATTTTCCCAAGCTTTTCTCTCTTTTTTTTCCTCTCTTTTCCTCTCTTTTTTTCCCTTCTCTTTTCTTCCCTCTTTTCTCCTTGCTTGGCCGACTTTCTTGTCTTGTTTTTGCTAAGAGATTAAGTCTCTTAGATATTTGTTTAGGTAGTCAAAATTTGGTCCAAGTCCAAGTCAAAGTTGTCATGCCAAATCAACCTAGAAACTTAAGCTATTTTCCACTCTTGCCCAAGTAATTTTCTTTCCTATCAAACTAGTCCATAGGTGCTCAATTTAACCTAGCCTATCAAAGCTTAATCATACTTACTTAGGCTACTAATCACCTATGCACCCTAATCTCTTCTTGCACATGCTTTAACACACGTAAAATCAAAGAAATAACAAACTTGTATTTGACGTAAAACTTAAATTTATTTTCAAAACTAGGGTTTTACAAATCCAAACTAGGGTTTTCATATATACAAATTAGGGTTTTATCCAAATTTAGGGTTTTCGAAGCAAATTAGGGTTTAAATGCAAATTAGGGTTTTCAAACTTGTAAAACAAAATAATTGAAACAAACATTTTAAAAGTAAAACAAACCATATAAACACTTGGCAAACAAAAATAACTATAATTAACATTATTTAATATTTTCCAAAATTGAGAAAATCTGGGCCTTACAAACCACATACATTTCATTCCTCTTCTCATATTCTTTTCACATAGCATTCATGTTTCAAATGGCCTACTTGACAGCAAAAAATCACACATAAGCGTGGGATCATTCACATGAATTGGTTTAATAAACCTAACTCTTTTCTATAGATTGTGAATTCATTTGCACAAGGTTAGTTTTCTTTCATAAGCATTAAAGTGAGGCTTCAATACATTTCTGTGGAAACATTTTGTTTCTTGTTTTGAAGGATCATGTCTAGATTATCCATTCTTTTCTTCAAGTCATTTTGTTTTTCTTTAAACATCTCACAAAGACTTGTTTTTCTATCAAGTTCATGTTGTAATTCTATCTCAGCTCTTATTAGGCAATCATTGTCATATTTCAGTTTTTTGTTATCTTGAAACAAGTTTGCATTATCTTGCAAAAGAAAGGTAATTTTCTGCTCTAGTTCTTTATTTCTAGCATAAGACTCTTTTAAGCTTTCATGCAATTTTCCAACGAAAGACTCAAGATCATCATCTTCATCATCACTTTCATATTGAGGACTACATGAAGTTATCTCATTGTCACCAATAGCCATAAAGGCGAGTTGAGCAGATTCCTCTTCTTCTTCAATTTCTCCTTCCGAGTTGCATTCATTCCAAGTAATTTGGAAATTGTTGAATCTTGGTTTTCGCTCATTCTTCATTTCCTTCTTCATCTTTGTTGGACAATCAGCCACATAGTGACCAGGCTGCCCACATTCGAAGCATTTGTCTCCTTGCTTCTTGTTGGAATCTTGCCTTCCTTTGTATCATGTGTTGAGCTGATTGTGATTTTGATTACTAGCTCCTCCCTTTTGAATCTTCTTTTTGAGTATTCTTTGAAGCTTTTGGTGATGAATTCAAGATCACTATCATCAGTCACCATCTTCTT
Organism: Gardenia jasminoides; assembly: GCA_013103745.1. Taxonomy (NCBI): domain Eukaryota; kingdom Viridiplantae; phylum Streptophyta; class Magnoliopsida; order Gentianales; family Rubiaceae; genus Gardenia; species Gardenia jasminoides. Next base: position 250,606 of record CM023104.1, read on the forward strand.
CGCCTAGTGAGGCCGAGTCATCCTCATCTTGAGCAGCTTTAGAGCAATGCTTCTTTTTGCTCTTGCCTCTTCTTCATCTTGAACCTTGCTTTTAAGCTTCAATTCATAAGATGTTAGAGAATTAATAAGAGACTCAATAGGCATAGAATTTAAGTCTTTGGCTTCCTCAATAGCGGTTACTTTGTTCTCCCACTCTTGGGTAGAGCATTCAAAATCTTTCTATTCTTTCACCGAGAGTGTATTCTTTATCCAACACCTCTAAATCTTTAATAAGATCATTGAAACGACAATACATTTTGTCTATGTTTTCATGAGGTTCCATTTTAAATGATTCAGATTTTGTGACTAGAATGGACTTCTTTTGTTCTCTCACATCATCATTGCCTTTATGAATCTCTCTTAGCTTATCCCAAATTTCTTTGGCGATTTACATCCTTTCACTCTAATGGATTCATTTCAATCTAGTGAACTAAACAAAACATTCATGGCTTTTGCATTTAATGTGAGGTTAGCCCTATCCCTACGAGTCAACTCATTCCTTGTTTTAATCTAGGAACATGAGTAATAGGATCATCAATAGTTGCAAGAGAAGGATCTTCATTAACAATAAACCATAGATCAATGTCAATAGATTGCAAGAATATAATCATACGTTCTTTCCAACTAACATAGTTTGATCCGTTGAACATAGGTGGCCTAGTGATAGATTGACCTTCTACAAACATGGCATTGTTGGTTGTCATTTTTACTCTAAGCGGTTAAACTTGATCCTAGAGACCAAGCTCACCAATAAGGCCCAAAGACAACCTAGAGGGGTGAATTAGGTTGATAAAGAACTAATGAAATAGTGCCCCTTTTGATTAATAGTGACCCATTTTTAATCAAATGATTGACAAGCAAATAATCAATCAAGACCAAGAAGTATAAGAGATATTTCAATCAATGAATTCAAAGAGTAAGCTGAGAAATGGAAAGATAGAAAGCAAACCAAACTTCTTCTAAGCTCCACTTGAGTTTGAAGAAAAAACTCCTCAATGTAAGCTACTTCAATTTGATGAATTTGATCAACTTCGTGTACAATGGAAGGATCACTCTCCACCCCAAGCTACACTTAGTCAAGTTAGGAAGTTTTACACTTACAGAAAACCCTCACAAAGCTACACTTTTGATGAATTCACCACAATTGAAAAGCTTGCTAATGAACTCACACTTCAAGACTAACAATTTTACTCAAAATGAGTGTTTTCTTGCTAAAATCACTCTAAGAACTTGTAATCTAAGTGTACAACTATTTTTTAGACTTTCAGACAAGGCATGTATTTATAGGAGACTAAAAAGTGCCTTGGTATTGAGGTCAACGGATAGAAGAAGTTGAAGAGTCAACTAGCCGTTGGAGCTATTGGATGTCCGACATCATGTTGTACACCCGATGCTAGTGTCAAAGCAGGCTGTTCTATTTCGTTCTTTTCTCAAACGGCCGATGAATATTCCTGACATCGATAGGTTTTCGGTCCGGCGGAGACAGTGAACGGAAGCTCAGTAAAATTGAAAAATGATCGGACGGTTGATGCATGCTTTACGTCCGATGGGCTTGCGTCGGTCGACACCGAGAGCTCAAAAAATCCCCGGATATTATCGACGTCCGATGAAGTTGTTGTCGTGCGTCCCGAAAGAAGTATCCGATAGATCCCTGTCTATCGGACGTCTGGTACATCAAGTTGAGCGTCCGATAGAGATGTTTCGAATTTTATCGGATGTCCGATACAAGGTATCAAGCGTCCGACAGTCAACAGATTCATATACATTTCTTGATAACCTGTGCTGCAAAGATCTCAGTGAAAAATGTTAAACTAATTTCTTCAATTGTTTTATAATTGTCAAAACTTGGGATCACGATTAACAGTATGATGAAACATTAGTGAAAAGTGGGTTTTAGTGAATGAATGAAATTAAGGTTAGTAAATGATAAGTAAAGATTTGAGAGATATGGAAGAAACTCACCACACATTTTGACAAGTGGTGCAACCTCCAAGTATTCAAACTCCCACCTACCAATCTTCTCCAAAACCAAATTGTCTTGAAACAACTTCATTTTCTCCTTGGTAAAAAGAGAGGGGAAGGACAACTTTGAGAGGGGAAAGGAAGGGAG